>NQII01002753.1:350702-401715 GCA_002778355.1 Clitarchus hookeri
AGTTGAGATTACATGGCATTGTTTCTCTTCAAAAATAAATTTTGGTAGTTCCCACATGGACACTGTTAATAAAATATTTGACAGTTCCCACAAGGCACTGTTTGTTTACAAAATATTTGACAGTTCCCACATGGCACTGTTTACAAAACGTTTGACAGGTGTCACATGGCAATGTTTTGTTTACATACTGCGGAAGGATACATAATCGGCTCCCTGAAAGTAGATATTTAGCAGGGTTTCAGAAAATCTTGAAGTTACCGTGAATACATTATACCACATGTGGGCGAATGCAATGTGCAGAAAAGATTGAATTTTTATATTCCAGCGCACATAATTCTCTAGGTGAAATATTTTTAGTGATTCGAAGTGAGATATTTTATGATGGTTGTGTATTTCAGCATAACAAATATTTTTTACTTTAAAAGTATACATAAATTTCTATGAGCGTCATGAAAGAATTGTCTTTGTACATAATAAGTGAAATATATATTATTTTAATTTCAACTTATAATTTCTCTATTAATTACTCAGTAAACTTATTTAATAATCACTTATGAATGGTTTTAAATTGCGCAGCAAAGAGAATACATAAACACAACAAGCACATTTAATAAAAATTTACTTAAATTATTTACAGCACACAGTTTCGGTAATATTATAATTACATTTCCCACTTTTCAAAGTCACAAAAGAACTTTACAACATACATTTGTAAATCTAATCATTTACAGTATATATTTTATTTACATATGTGTTATAATTGTATTTAAAATTTTAGATAGTACACATAGTTAATAATTGCTATACACAAGAAGAGAGATATAGCCGATTCTGGTGCAAGAGATGGAAGGTGAGTGAGATACGGAGCTATCCTCCATCATGGATAACACCACCGCCAAAATCTTGGATGACCTTGACCGTTGGTCACCATATTGTTTCCGGTTGCCATCTTCTTTTCTGTTGCTATTTTGTTACTACAATTTCCCACTCAAAGCTCTACCATTCAACTTGTGTCTTCATACTCTGTTATTTCATCTTGCTTATTCATGCTCCGTCATTCCATCTTGTTTATTCATGATCTGTCAAATCCATCTTGATTCTTCATACTCTGTCATTCCAATTTGTCTCTCTGCCGTTCCATCTTGGTACTTCAGGCTCTGTCATCCCTTCTTGTTTCTATCATTCCTTATTTCCTGTCTTACCTCTTTCTGTCGCCTCCTTCTTCTACCATCTACGTAGTTCNTCTTACCTCTTTCTGTCGCCTCCTTCTTCTACAATCTACGTAGTTCTTTCATGACCTTCGTTCGACTGCCGCCTGAAAGGGGTGCTGCTGTCGGTTATGGTGTTTGTGACTACCAGATTTGACCACCCTAGTACTCATTCTGTTGCTGATGCATCTCTAACTTTCGTTCAACCACGCGATCTTGGATGCTGAAGGGCAGCCATCTTATTTCATCTGCTGTAGGCAGCCATGTTGGATATCGTTTGCCATAGGCTATTATATACGTAGTTCCTTCGCCTATGTCGATGAACGACACACTAGTGTGCACATCTGCTGCATGCACATCTATCACCTTTGTTCGACCGTCATCTTTCATTTACGTCGTCTAGCGACACCCAAGAGCGCTTTGATAGATAAAAAAAATTCTCTGGAGGAGTGACGGACCTTGGGTCGTCATGTAGACATCATNATTTCACCACCCTAGTACTCATTCTGTTGCTGATGCATCTCTAACTTTCGTTCAACCACGCGATCTTGGATGCTGAAGGGCAGCCATCTTATTTCATCTGCTGTAGGCAGCCATGTTGGATATCGTTTGCCATAGGCTATTATATATGTAGTTCCTTCGCCTATGTCGATGAACGACACACTAGAGTGCACATCTGCTGCATGCACATCTATCACCTTTGTTCGACCGTCATCTTTCATTTACGTCGTCTAGCGACACCCAAGAGCGCTTTGATAGATAAAAAAAATTCTCTGGAGGAGTGACGGATCTTGGGTCGTCATGTAGACATCATAGATGGCATGGGTATCAGAGCAGTCTGGAGAGTAGGGGTTTAAATGTCGCATACGCATAACCCTTTTATCGTTATTAGAAAATTTCTTTGTTTCTTATGTTAAAATGTTATTACAAGTAATATTTAATTAGAGTGAACATATTTCGCGTGCGCTCGACCACCATATTGGCATATAGTCAATGAACGACATGCTATGTGGATTATGATTTACTTAACACTAATTAAATTTTANAGTCTGGGGAGTAGGGGTGTAAATGTCGCATACGCATAACCCTTTTATCGTTATTCGAAAATTTCTTTGTTTCTTATGTTAAAATGTTATTACAAGTAATATTTAATTAGAGTGAACATATTTCGCGTGCGCTCGACCACCGTATTGGCACATAGTCAATGAACGACATGCTATGTGGATTATGATTTACTTAACACTAATTAAATTTTAAAAAAATTAAGGTATGTAGGAGAAGGAGGAAATGTGTTTTAGTTCGTATAAGATTATCAGTATTGAATAACTTGTGATAAAATCATTTTCTGCATGTAAATAATTATTTTGCATGTGCATACCCCCACATAGACCATCAAAGGTATACAAGTGCAAAATTAAAATTCTATTTGTATTACATTACATGATGTCTAAGGATAAAACCAAGAAATAAAATGTTGTTATTCAATGACGTTGTTATTTATTCACAAAACTAATCGGAAGCCAATAACGTAATAAATAAAATATTATTTTTGTTTGAATTATTTTCTTGAAATATATATTCTTAATACTTTTAGTGAGGCTAGTTAGAGCCCAACGACAGTTCCACACTCCTCTCGCTCTTTACTCCTAGGACCATTTGGGAGAAATCCGAGAGGAATAAAATGGTAACCTAGGAAAAACCAACTCTCTATATATTAGTTTTCACACAAACACACATGAAGAAATGTTGCCCTTGCTCTTACTGCTCGCATTATAACAATGCTAACAGCTCTCCAGGCATTGGGACTGGAGTCTACACAACATTTTTGCAATCACATTGAAGAGCATAAAATTATTTTAATGTAATTCTTAATGTCATATAACAAGCATAAAAATAATTCTTCAATATCCTGAGAGTATTGTGCAGGTGAGCTCACAGTCCCGAATCCCAAGAAGACAACATCAAAAATAAGGAAAAACAATGCTGAATCTAAAGAAATCAATGTACAAATTTAAGAAAACAATGAAAATTCACACCAAAAGCTGGAAAAATTATGTAAGTGAAGAATGAAAGTAACTGAAAATAAGTGGACATATGAATAAGTTTATTACCAATCATCGTAGGTTACAGCGCAGTTAGGACACATTAGTTTCAAGTGCTTCCCATCTCTGTTCTCTGGTTTAAGCATAAAATTTCCATAGGTATTACATAAAGTTATATGTGTATATATATGTATATATCTCTCTCTTAATGATAGAGGAACAGGGCAATGTTGCTATATGTATCAATTCAAACATATTTACAGTTCCTCTTCATAGCTGAGAGGCAGTTTATGTACACAATCATCCATTATGAACCTCCTATCATTCATCGAAGTTAGGGATAATTTATTAGAACACTCAGAATGAAGTATGCGACGAGATTTTATATTAATAATTTAGTATCTGAAAGAGGTTGGTTCCTTCAGAACATTCAGGTAATCTTGAAAATTATTCTTGTTTTTTACAATATGATTTTGTACACCTTTGGCTGTTTTTTCTTCTTTTCACTCATTTTTTTACGAATACATTTTAGCTTGCAGGCTCACAAAATCACTTATCCTTGAATTTGCCAACTGCTCTTTGTTGACAGATGAGTAGCAAGAATGAGAGGTGAGATAGCTGCTGGTATCAAACTAATTCATAACCACAGAATCACTGGCTGAGTCGTGATAAGAGTCATCAGTTACTATTTCATAGCAGAACTAATATGTGTCCATATANCCACAGAATCACTGGCTGAGTCGTGATAAGAGTCATCAGTTACTATTTCATAGCAGAACTAATATGTGTCCATATATGAGATGTGAAGATTTTTGTTGCAGTACTTCTTTATGACACTGTAGTGGAATTCATACATCATTATATTCTATAGATCCATGACAGCAAAACCAGCATAGATTGGTTTATCGAAAAGAATGCCTTCTTTGTCCAGTTCTATCCTTGAATGATGTATTCTCAAATCACCTTCTTGGTGCATTGCTCATTGCATAGCAATTCCATCCTCTGTCTTCACCGCTTATTCTCCATAAGCTTCCCAAAGGTCTAGATATTTGCCAGCTTGAAAAACCTCGCTCGAAGTAATTCCTAGCAGCTTGATGATTCCTGGTATTCAAGTCTACGCAGGGACTGAACCAAGGAGTCTGGGCGAACTGCAGAACACAGCGAAATTTCTTCAGTTTTAGCCCATGTCCCACATCCTTCTTAAAGTTGCAATAGTGTACAACTTTGGGAGTCTAGGTTTCCAGCATTGTGAGAATTTTCTTCTGCTTTGAACCTGGAGGACACTCCTTCACTGGCAGAAAAGGCAAGTCCATATGATCTTCATGCAGGGTGGTAAGTTATTCAATATCTACCTCTAAAATATAAACTTTATTGGAGTCATTGGCAACATTCATCATATTTATATCGGTGCCACACCATCAGAAGTCACATTTTGGGATTAGGAGCGACATTGGTTTGCCATAAAGGTAGGTGGCATCAACATACTGTAGATAGGTCGATGGCTATGAGGAATCGAACATTTCAGGCAGGTGCTTGTTGTTTGCATTGGATCATCTTTGCACTCATTGAGCCACACCTCCACAGATTGCTGCCTCGAAGAACATGTACTTATCGTAATCAGGCAGTAGCTCTAGTTCCACCTTTGTCTACGGCAGCAATGCATCAAACAAAGATCCTGGTGCACTTACATAGTGTACACAGTCTAGCACACATGTTTTTAATCACAGCTCTCTGAAATTATCGAAAATGTCACTCAAGAATAGCACATCTATCTAGAGATTGATGTCTGAGTATTCTTCAAGCATTTTACATTGGAATTTGTTCCATATGATCTGTCCATGATCACAGTNTAGAGATTGATGTCTGAGTATTCTTCAAGCATTTTACATTGGAATTTGTTCCATATGATCTGTCCATGATCACAGCTTTCATCCGATATGTTAGAGTCTGATCTAAAACTTATCCTTGTCTGGTAGTCGCATCTCTTCTAGTTTCACCCAAGAATCCATATAATCATAAGGGTAACAGCCTTACAAGTGATGAAACTCATTTCTTCAGGAGTGAAAAATTTGGCAGTATTCATTAACTTATAAGAAGGCAGGTTTTGAGCTAGACAGAGAAGACTCGCTGACATGAAGCGAAATGTGTCCTTGAACTGCTTGCTGAACCTGTCACTTAAATGATTGGAGAAAGTTATCATCTTTTCTTCACTGTGAGGAATGATAAAGATGTCCTTGTTTTCATAGCCCAGTTCCTTTATAATGAAACTCTCATTGTATGATACATAGTTGAAGAAGACAGGTTGTTTTTCGGCCACCGACGAAGCATGTTGCAGTTGTTGCAAGCGGCACTAATGCATTTGCCAGTAAAATGATTATGACCTCGTACTGTGTGGTTGTTGGATTCGAAGGTGGCAGAGCAGGAGCAGCATGTAGAGGTTTGGGCAAAAGAAACCTGTTCGGAAGGTGTCACAGGAGCCATTGGTATACATGTCTCATATTTATTTCCTTCCCTTTTTTTTGCAATTTAAACAATTTCATGCATGAAGTGCTTTTCTGCATCAGTATCTTTGTAGACAATAAGTTCTGCAGGCAGGCCTGGAGTCAAGTGTGCAGGAATGATACCAGTAGCGACACTAACATAAATACAGAAGCTGCCTGCTTCATGTTTTTGTATTGTATATGCATTATGAGGGTTAGGTTTTCATGTATAGATAGGCTTTCACATGGCCTCAAAGTCACAATAAGCTACTATTGGTACCTTATCACCATTGTGGTAATTTCTGAACTTTATAACAGGTGACTCACTTTTATTCTCAGGCTTGGGCATATCAGCTCCTACTGGTGCATGGGTAGAGCAGTACCTGTGGTGTTCTTACAAAGCTTCTTCTGTGAGACCTGATACACAAGGTTGGTTGTCAAAATATGTAAAACATTGTTTACAAATGTAATTTTCATGTCCTATAAGCTGTGAATGGTTGAGTCGTGAAAAGTTCTCAATGCATGTGAAATGCTAATTCTCTTCATCAGTGATGAGAAGGTCAATGTGTGTTGTTTTCTCATTATTGGTTTCATGCTTAGGATGACAACATCCTTCATGTTGTCATCGAGAGAAATTATGTTTACTGATACCTCGCATTTTCGTCTCTCAGACACTCTAATCTGACATAATTGCATAGGAAATTCAAACCTCCGAAGTCGAATTAGTCTTTCATGCCCCAGTATCGATGGTCCATTCTTTCAGGATTAGGTCCTTCTACATATCCAGCCAGCATGGCCCACTTGACACATTGATGGTCAGTATTCTTGGGGTTTATTATTGCCTTTCTAGCCTTAATGGGAGCAGGTAGGTCAATGTAGGAGGAGGCCTTCAGAGTATCGAGTTTATTTGTTCTTAGTTGTAGTTACTTTATGGATGATACAGTCTAGCCGGAACCCTTGTTTGTATACTCCTCCTCTTCCTGACAATTATTTTGATGCTGTCCACTATGGCTTGCTCTACATCTTTGATATTATACACAGCGATGTATTTAGTCTTGAATGCACAGACTTAACTCTCGTCTTCATGTGGCTCAGGTTTCCGATACTCGCATTTCAACACAATATTAAACAGAATACTACGATTCCACTCAATTTCTTCGATGACCTGGTTAATTATATTCTGTTTTATGTCATTCAAATATGTACATATATCTCTACATAAAGTTTTTAGAATTCACTGCAACGAACATCTTTAAGTTCTTGCGAAAAGCAGTTTCAACTTCCACAAACCCATTCGAGTTAGTGACCTCAGCTCCAGCAATTATTCTGGAGCGATACAAAGTTTGTCAGCTTGAGGTACACTAGATTTTCCCAGTTGAGATGTGCTGGATTGTCCTGGTCGAGATGTAGGTGCTGTAACACATCGCTTCTTCGAAGGAGGTAGAGCAGGCCAATTACATTTAGGAGCTTGTTTCGCAAGAGAGTCTCTTCGTTTAAATTCTTTCATACTCATGTCGCAAGTATATTATTTTCAGACTGGGTAGAACTTGCACCCTGCTTCATTTTGTCTTTGCATCATCAGTACAAGAAAAGGCTGCATTGTGATATCTACAGTTGCTGTTTGCTGTTTGCCTGATATCACCTCTGCATCTCTCAACATGTTGACTCAGATTGTCGGGGAGGATTAAAGCAGCCCCGCACTTTTCAAAAATGTATTGTTCTTTCCTGAAGGGATGCAGAGAACAATTCTTTTCATGTCGTAATCCATTTCTGCGAACTGCGAAAACGTCATCACCAAAACCACAGTGCATGATTGGAAGTGGAACAGAGGTGCTTCCCGAAGCCATGATGGTTTCAAATCAATTAAAATCAATGACTATATGCTAAATATCTAACAAAAACCTTAACACTTGATATACTTAAATAAACCACTAAACCGAACTCTTGATGTAATAACTACACTCTATCAACTCTTTATGTACTAACCTAAAACCTAAACTCTTGATGTACTAACCTGAACCACTAAACCTGAATCTTGGTGCTTCTAACTAAACCCTATCAACTCTTTATGTACTAACCTAAAACATAACTCTTGAAGTACTAACCAGACTAAAATTCTTGAAGTACTAACTAAACCCCAAATTTTGATTTACTAACTAAAATAATAATTATTCAAAACCTAAACTCTTGAAGTTACAAACTACCGAATACAAAAGCAATCCTAATATATTAGCTAAATAACACGAACTTCTAAAATACAAAATGCATTCCAGCTAAGTATCCAACTATCACTCCAACCAACACTCCAGAAGCATTCGAAGTTAGACGCACGACGAACGATGAACAGCGACTGAGGAAACTTAAGGTCTCCAGGCCCCTTTTACATATACCAAGGTGGGGAGTGGGAGAAGTGGAGGAGACATGCTTTAGGCTTTGCCTCATGAACAAGGAGCTGGTCAAGTCTTTACTCGAGAGTTACAGACTAACTGACATAATTCTTTTTTCCTGAGAAATAATATCTGTCGACATATGTTGCAATCACTTAAGGAGGCATGTCATGTCGCAGGCCAGCTGCCATTATACCTTTTTCTGGGGAAAACACAGGCGTCAATCCCGAGCCAGTTGCAGCTAACCAAGTGTGTCCCAAACTTTTATAAATCATTGGAAATAAATCATGTGGCTGGGAAGGTTGACATCATACTTTTTTGTGGGAAAACCCCAGATGACATTCAGAGCTAGTTGAAACTAGCAGTGACGCATATGACTCCTTATTCTCGTTATCCAGTCACCTCTGACGACACATGAATTACCCAAGGGCATGTTGAAGGAATGCAGACTCCTGCCAGAAGTCATGAGTATGGCTCACGACTGCTATCCAGCACCACACACGCTTAATGGGTTGTTTGTGGTCAGTCACATCCATTAAGATTAGATCACCAGTGCTGCTCGCTAATGTGTTCTTGTGGTTACAGCAGTCGTCATACTGTCGACACATTCCTAATGTTCGAACAGGAAAAGATTTGACTCGTATACAATTTATTCTTCCAGGCAGATTTTATAGTATTGAATAATTGAAACTTAACCATTAGAAATATATATAATTACAATAAATTTTTATTTAATCTCGTATTTATATTTTGTTAAAAATATTATTAGTGTTCGAATTTTTTTTTTTAATAAATTGCAAGTATTGTATAATTTACACTGTTTTTATTGCTAGTTTTAATTATTTATACACATCATAATTTTTTTTAAAATATATGTGAGTAATGGGAATTTGCTCGTTCCAATTTTATCCACACACAGAGGTATATTATTTGATAGTTTTCAGTTCAATAAATACTATATGCATATTTAAATCTCGTACGATTTCCTCTAGTAGTGGAAATGAATGCATTGAGAAATATTTGTAAGATATTCCCATTGTTATGTCAATAATTTTTTTATTTATCATTTGATTTCAAATACATTTTTTTTTCTCAGTTAAACTTATGTAAATAGTAGAAATCACATAATATTTTTTTACAGCTTTCTTTGATTGTAACAATTTTTTTTGACATAATGGTCATTCACCACAATTGTCACCACTGCAATAAACGCCACACTCTCTGCAATTGACATCGCACGCACTGCAATTGATCCCTCATGCACCACAAGATAGTAGTGGTACCATACATATTTTCGAACAAGATGTTACTCTTCCCATATGTATTTCTGCAGGGGATGAGGCCATCTTCCACAAACCAAGACGCGGAAGCTTATTTCCGTAAACTGTGCACTGCATCATAACTGATCCTTCCCACATAGCACAGGATATCGACCTGATATCATAGTTATATTCACATTTTGTAAAAGTCATCTATGTCCTACAGTGAAGATCTAATGTATATCCTTTGGATATCCAGTAGTAGATACCAGTTTGTACCATTTATGTGATATCTATTAGATATTACAAAACCACCAATGGCCATTACTTAAGGTAAGTGGCCACATCTAAAGAAGTATATAGGACATACACAATATCTATATCACATTTAAGATACTGGGTGGACATTTGGATATATTTTCATAGTCTTGTGAATGTAACATTGCTAAGGGTAGATGCAAATGAATATCCAGAATGCCCGAGAGTGACATCCATCACATGTTCTTTGGATGTGTCTGTGCTATATGGGTTCAAACTGTGGAAAAACATGCATGATGCTAAGTTAGCTGGAGGAACTCGATTAGATAATGTGTACTTATACTCGAAATCTCTACAACAGCCAAATTATCAGTGCCACACCCAAATTCTATGCGCTGTGGAGGAACTAGGTTATTTTCCATGCAGTAATAGTTAACTCTTTTTACCTTGAAGTGAAGTTTTACCAAACTCCATATTGAATTTTGACGATGTGACGTGTGAGAAAGTCGTGCATTCAAGAGTATTTTTTCATAGGCAAATATGTAGAAGTGAATTCGTTTCACCTTTGACAAAGTTACTCATGCATACCAAAACAATTACTGTACAATGCAAACGAGCTGGTTTTGTTTCTCATGGACGATTTAAACTTACGCCATGTTTATTCAGATCATATTAATAAAGACATAACATTTGAAAAATTTAAGGAGATATACGAATGTTGTTGGAGTGATCCACATGGGTTCCTCTTTAAGGTCAAGGATTTTCCCCTACTTAAATAGAGGTACAAACGAAGATTTGATCAGTTCATAATCATACATTATTAAGAGATGAGCTAAGTAATTTTAAAAATTGGCCATAATGGTCTGAAAAGAAAGATGGAAAGCTGTTCCTCGCCCACTGATTATGGTAACTGTAGTGCAGAGGGAAAGCGAATTAAAAATGTCAGCGATCCAAAGGAAGACAAATATGATGTTAAGAAGGCCCATATCGAACCCCGAATGCCAACTTTATTACTTTATTATAAAGTGTTCTGGAAAGAACAAGTAATGATGTTAAAGGTATCATAAATTATATGGTTGTTAAACTCAGGGTTATCCCTATGGATGTGGAAACTTTGTTCGAGAGGAAACTCGGAAGCATACAAGACATATTGAAAAGTAGCAGTGACGATGTTCTGGAAGAGATAATACCTCGTCAAATAACACTAGATAACACCATTGGTAATATTTAAAACCTGTTCACAACTATTTCGAACTCGCTACCTCGTAAGAAGATTATATATGCCAGGAAAAAACGATTTTGTATTCAGTACGATGTCTGACATCGTCCATGACTTACACAAATTGACTACGAATATTCGCTGAAAGTACTTACTGGCCAATCATATCAGAATGGAACATGATATGGCTAATGAAGAATCATTTAAACCTCTTACCGAACGACCCAACAACATGAAACCTGCACCACCACCTCCATCGACTTTAGAAGTGAAGACCGAACTGGACATCGAACTAAGTAACAGAAGGAACTGAAAACTTGCTGTTGTAGATGAAGATAACCTGCCACTGTCTGTATGGAAACGAAGAAAAGAACAGATGAGCGATCGAATCCCCTCCCTTCGTAGTTATTTGAGAACTTACACATCAATGTTTAACGATAGAACATATGGAGTATACAAACAAAATAAAAAGCGGTTCTTGNTGAAGAATCATTTAAACCTCTTACCGAACGACCCAACAACATGAAACCTGCACCACCACCTCCATCGACTTTAGAAGTGAAGACCGAACTGGACATCGAACTAAGTAACAGAAGGAACTGAAAACTTGCTGTTGTAGATGAAGATAACCTGCCACTGTCTGTATGGAAACGAAGAAAAGAACAGATGAGCGATCGAATCCCCTCCCTTCGTAATTATTTGAGAACTTACACATCAATGTTTAACGATAGAACATATGGAGTATACAAACAAAATAAAAAGCGGTTCTTGGGGAATAAACAAATATTTTTCCTGGCCAATGAGGATGTACAAGTTGGAACTGATGTGATCAACCCAGTTACAGGACTTTATGATCTACTGTTTAAACCAAAACATACTGGATATTTTTGCAATGTACTGCAACAATATAAACAGATGCTGAAACTTACAAGTGCATATTTGAAGGATAACGATATGGCCAGCAATGAATATAAGAATGAAACTTACCCGATATTTGGCATTATTTCGCAGTTGTTTCCTGATGTTGGAGATACAATTGGTTCTGGTCTCAATCTAAGTACAAAAATTGAAGATGGTCGAAATTCCATAATATATTTACTGGAATGGTGTTTATGAAATTGTCAACAGACTGCACCTGCTAATTGCTTCTCAGCAAGCAGGAAATAATTCACATGCCAATGAATTATCCAGTATTATCGAAGAACTGCATGAAGATGGATACATATAATGAGTCGTGCAGATATTGCCTATGAGTTATACGAGCCACAAGACGATTTTATCCTCGTTGCAAAGTGCTAGTTTTTGTTTTGCGAGACTTGTGTCAAGCAGAACTTGTTGAAATGATATCATATGCACATCCGAATAAAGTATTCAAATATCTGTTGACAGTCAGTGAATGTTTCTGCAAGTATGCTTGGGCAGTGCCCTTAAAGACTAAAAATGCAAATATATGTCAAATGCAATTAACTCTGTTTTGCAAGACAAAGGACCTCCCAAGAATATATGGACCTTGGGAGAGAATTATACAATCCTACATTTCGTGCCTTTATGTTAAAACAAAACATAAACCACTATTCGACACATAGTATGATAAAGGAGAACATGTTGGAGCGGCACTTTCATTGCACTTTGAAGTAATGAATTAGGAATCAGTTTTCGTCGCAAGGAAGTTACAAGTGACTGGACATCTTAACTCGCCTAGTATCGAATTACAACTGTAAAGTACATGGAACTATAAGAATGAGACCTGTGGTCATCAAGGACAACTCCATGCCTTTATTCAAGAACGTGAAGAAATTGGACACTCAAAAGCCTAAGACGAAGGTCGGAGACTATGACAGGATATCAAGAGTGAAGGGAACATTTCCGAAATCATACACACGGGAAATGGAGCGCGGAAATATACAAGTTTGACAAGATTCGCCATTACGAACCAAGGACCTACTATATCGAGCACATGGAAGGCCGAATTATCAGAGGAGGTTTCTACAGCGAAAAGAAATTCATGTTACCAAGTGTCCACACACATATTTCGTCGAAAAAGTGTTGAATCACAAAGGAAATAATTTGTTGGTGCAGTGGCTTGGCTTTGATTCTGGTCATAACAGTTGGATTCCAAAATCATCCATACTGGTAAATAATAATGCGCACTTGTGTTTCTGTGTATGCAGATAACATATGTCTGTATATATTTTTTCATGTGTCTGTATAAGTTACTGAATAAATATGAATTTTTTAACTCAATATTTATTTGCTGTTATGATTTTTCCACAAGGAAGCTGAGTGAATGTGAATCGACTAGTCCTGCAATAACCTGCTTGGGGCTAGCCTAGCTCCCTGGCTCCTGGCACCTCTCTTGCTCAATGTTCCATCCCCACAGTCTGCTGAAACATGCATGCCTTCTACATCATTGATTGACCATGTCTGATGCCTCTCTTGCTCAGTTTTATCCCCACAGCTTGTCGAGACATGCACATCGTCTATGTCATCATCTGACTACCTGGCCCTTGTGATGCACATACTGTGAGCACATGTTGTGGCCTGCCCACACATTCCCTCTCTTTCCTACTANTGACCCTTGTGATGCACATACTGTGAGCACATGTTGTGGCCTGCCCGCACATTCCCTCTCTTTCCTACCAGGGCACGAACTATTATTCTTTCTCGAGATTTCGCAGGAGCTTCACACATTCCCCGCCATGCTGGAGGAGGACAACCAGGCTTTCGAGGCATATCTTGGACAGCTACCAGTCTCCAGCAGGGTCTACAACACAAGGCCACAGTTGCATGTACCACCCGCTCCACCACTCATTCCAGCAGATAGGAGACATGATCGCAGCAGGTTGCTTGTTCAACAGCGATATATGCCTACAATTCACCCGCTAATATCTCCGAGGAATGGCATCGCATGGACACCACCATCTTCAGCAACTATCATAACCTCCTCTCTCACACCATCGATGACATAGGCGTTCCTAACACCTGCTGATAATGTACTCACTCCCGTGCCCTGGAGTGAGTACCCGAGTGAGTAAACACTGGGATCGACATTGGCATCGGTAGGGCATCTTGACGAGTTGGACGAGGTGGACGAAGAGGAGGTGACTGCAGGACCTGCACACTGAGGCTCTACTATTCTGGGAGGAGGCTGTAGCGACGACACACATCATTCATCTACTGTGTGACAGGAATTATGCTCTTCTTCTGGAGGAGGTGCGAAGCCTGCATGCAAGTTTACGATGTCTGTGGGATTCATTATCACATCTGCAGAGCGGTAGTTTGTGTGTTTTCATTAATGTAAACATGCAAATAAATTAAGATTTTTAAAATTTTTTAATTCGTGTGTTTGAGAGACATCATTTCATCAACATCGTTTTCGCTTCGATAAANCAGGAATTATGCTCTTCTTCTGGAGGAGGTGCGAAGCCTGCATGCAAGTTTACGATGTCTGTGGGATTCATTATCCCATCTGCAGAGCGGTAGTTTGTGTGTTTTCATTAATGTAAACATGCAAATATATTAAGATTTTTAAAATTTTTTAATTCGTGTGTTTGAGAGACATCATTTCATCAACATCGTTTTCGCTTCGATAAATCTTGACAAAAAATATTTTTGAGTAAAAAAATGGTATGTATGTATAAGGGATAAACAGTACTAGTCCCGACTTGGTGTCTCAGAATGTGCTAGAGTATTTAATTTAAATTTTCAGTTTGCCTCAAGTGTGTAAACAGCATCATACACTAGCAACGCACATGCGTACAACGTGAATACTAATAACAAAATCATATCGCGCTGTCAATAACAATAAAAACTCAAAAAATGCATTGTGTGAGCGCGTTACGACACCGTCAGCAAGAGCTCGAGGCAGGGAGGTAGGTCAGCATATGCTGACCTTTAAACAAGCTTTTTTTACTGGCGCAGAGAGAGAGTCGTGTGGCATGGAGAAAACAGTGCACGGTCAGAGCGACCTACTCCCAAGGGCAGACGGGAGAATGTGGTTACCTTCCTCAATATGAAGAGAGAGAGAGATAAAGATTTGTAGCCAAGAGCTCTGGGACGGACATTCACTGCCACAGCCTAACACGCTCCCCTCCCAACCACTCGCCTGGTGCTGTGGAAAATCAAGTTCCCACCCACTATATCTCTCTCGCTCCCTCTTGTTGGCGACTGGAGCATGACAACAGTAAGAGTGATTTTGGTTAAGTATACTCACCACCCAGCAGCGGAGAACATATATACTTACCACAGGCGATGGATGCGAAGAGCGGCTATTGTTGTGATGAGAGATCCGTTTTGTGAAGGCGCCGTGCGTGTGAGTAAGCAGCAAGCAGCGAAACATAGACATGAATGACAGATCACAATTAGCCAGATTCAGATATGCGGGTGGTTTATATACTGTAAGATTGACCGGGTTAGAGGGTGGGAGGAACTGTCCCCCACCCCCTTACAAACACATTGACCGGAATGAGTGTATGTTGGAATATGAATATGTATTTCACGGCTCCCTTCTTATTCCTCGTCGACAGGAGTCACTTCCAGTGTACAATTCTCTCTCACACAACCCAGCTTACTTAACACTTGTTATATATATATATATACACCTCCGTGCATGACATTCACCCTACCTGTTATTTCATAGACTAAGTCAGCCAGCATACTTGTAAATATGATTCACTCCCACCACAGCATACTCAGTATGGCGTACTGTTCACATCACTTGTGCTTCAAACAGCAACATATGTAAACATATATATCTATATATGTTCCCTTTAATATATATATACTAGTAACGACGAATCCAAAAGGAATGTGTGTGTGTGTAATGTATGAGTATCTTCGCTATAGTGGTACGTGAGTTTTAGGTATGGTGTTGACATCTCACTCCCCATCACCTCCACCAACAGATAAAGAATGCACACAGAGTGAGAAGAAATATATATATATTGTCATAAATATAAACAGTTTATAAAATAATAAAAAACATACATTTCTCTTTCTCTCTTTAGATGTTGTCGAGAAGCAAGGTGAACATTTGCCGAAGTATCACCTTCTTCTCCGTAAGGGACAAATTTTTCACGTCAGGCAGGTTGGACGCTGGCGGTGATGACCTGCAGCAGTGCTCACAGATGTTGGCGGTAGTCTGCTTCTTATGTCTACGAGCAGTGGTACGTATAGGCACCTCTGCAGTCTTGTTGGCTGTAGGCACCGCCCTCGCAGCTCTCTGGCATCTGGGGATGATGACGGACGGCAGCTGGTTGTCATCGTGCTCGTTGGTGATGTCGATGATAGTGGTGACAGCAGTTGCAGCAGCAGGAGCAGCATTATCGGGAACAGGAGACTCGGGCGGCTTGTGGTCAGGGAGGTGTACACATATTGCATCATTTCACATAGCGCACGTTAGCACCTCGTCCGCACCACATGACAGGGTAGTGTTTGTTCTCATATTATGAACAACGCACATCTACAGCACACTACAATCGATCATCTGCTGGCAGTGTTCGTATGCTGCAGGATTGTGGGCTAGCAGCCAATGCGCAACACCGTCACAGTCTTCACTGTAGGTTCTCAGCTCTGCCATGTCACCGATGTCATAGGTAACACTACTGTTACCAGGCATTATACTGCTGTAGGTAGCCTCTGGACAGAATGGCATGTTTATCATTATTGCTAGCTTACTGAGGTCGACTGGCTGGATACACATGGCTTATATAGTTCTCTCTACTATGTGATGTCACCACCACCACCACTACTTCAGAGCTTCTGTGAATAGCAGTACAATGTGTGCTATAAGGTCATAAATAACCTGCCAACACATGCACTTACTGTGACATATGAGTTCTCCCTCGACCGTCGTACTGTCTGGAGCTTCAGCATTTATGATGTAGGAAATTGTTTATTTTTTAAATAGTTTTTCTTTAATTATATACACAACATACCTTGACAGAGCAGGGTAGTATCCATTTGCTGCCAGATTCTTCCAGTGTGCTTGTATGTATGTGACCTGTACACTCTTCAGTCCATCGGCAGGTTGAGCCAGTATCTACATCAAGCAGAGTAAAGTTCACTTTCCTGTTCTCATGACGCAGTTAGGTAATATCTTCAAATTCGACACGTAATGCGAGAATATGTCCATTTGCCGGTAGCTGGCTGTTCGGGTGGAGGTTAACGATGGCACACCGATCATACTTGTGGCAGTGTAGAATATCACAGTGGAAATTATCTCAAGTGTCATGATGTCCCCACATATGATTTTCACTGCCACATACCTGCACTTGCTCATGTCCAAGATCTGGATTAAACACCACTCTCCTATACCCGATAAGGTATCTCATGCAAAAGTCCACATTTTCCGGCAGAAACAGTACACAGTCACGTGTGTGTGAAATGTATTGCACATGAAACAGTGAAGATGTTAGTTGTCTACTGAATGATGCAATGCTGTCGACTGCGGGCTGGATGAAACACTCGCCTCTTCTTATATTGTTGCCAAGTAAACTTCACATGTTAACGGTGAACGCATTGTCTTCCATGTAATAGTTCCTCGCTTCATGCAGGTAGTATGTCGGTCATCTGTACAGGACTCGGTCCAGCAGTTAATTACACCACCGCAGTTATCTCGACATAGTTCATATACAATTGTGCGAGTAAACCATACCTGACGTATATTCTCTTCGCTTGCACGTGCTAACATAGTGCTGATGGTGCAAGGCAGCTTCATGTCCAGCCGCAGGTAATATAGATCACATAAAACAACACTGCACGGTATCGGGTGTAGGAGAAGAGCGTCCTATTCGCTATGAAGTACACCGCTAGAGAGTGTGAGCAGCTTGAAAATGAAACTTAGGCCTGTATTCGAAGTAATTAATAATATAATTCTTACTCAAATGGTCGAGGAACTTGATAGTTGCTAGAGCTACGAAAACAGTTTTACAAGATAAAGGACCGCCTAAAAATATGCAGACTGATCTTGGCAGAGAATTATACAATACAGCCTTCCGTTCACTAATGGATGTGAATAAGATTAATCACTACAATATGCATGGTGATAAGAAGGTCTCCATCGTGGAACGATTTAACCGCACACTGAAGACTGTTATGTGGCGTGAATTTTCGTCACGAGGTAGTTACATTTGGCTGGACATACTACCTCACCTGATTTCCGACTACATTGGACGAGTGCACCGGACCATCCACAAGTGTCTGGTGGATGTTATGGACGATTCTTTGCTGGCGACTGTGTTTAAAAATGTGAAGATATTGCACCAGCATAAGTCTAAAGTTAAGATTGGTGACTTTGTCTGTATTTCACATCTCAAATCGACTTTTGCGAAATCTTACACACCAAATTGGTCTGTGGAGGTTTATCGTGTTGACAAGATTCGCCATTACGAACCAAGGACGTATGAAGTCAACCAAGAAAATATGAACTCGTCTATCTGAATAGTTACCGGCTGAAAGGAGGATTTTACGAACAATAGATTTAGTCGAGGTGTTTAATCGATGGGGCAATCGCCTATTCGTTAAGTGGGTAGGCTTTCACCCTCGCCATAACAGTTGGGTCCTCAGATCTGTTCTTACTGACATGTAATTTTCTGCAAGAGTTGTGTATGTACAGTAATTGATTGTAATTTTTTTAAAGAGTAAATAAACTATATTCTTAGACTATGAATTATGTACATTATTGTGGTTCCTACTTGCGTCCTTTAAGTTTTATATTTTCTTGCTTTCCATTTGGCCCGCACTCTCAGAACTGAGATGGTGGAAGCCTTGCCTGGGCGGGCAGGCAGTGGGAATACCTGCCTGCTGCTCGCTGCTTGGTCAATGTTTCAGGTCATGGCCAGCATGGGGACCGCTCTTTCGCGCTGGCCAGCGCTGCTCAAGAAAGTTGCCGCATACTAATGTATGCTGGTGTTCAACCGCCTCCGGGCAGTATCCGAGAAAGATGTTGCTGTATCCAGTTGCTCTCGTGTGACTCTACAGCAATGCTTCGTGTGGTCATATGTTCGTGTTGGAGACCTTGAGGCTGTGATATTGATTAATGTTTGTAATAATATTCATATTACTACTACTAAACCATTTTCGTTTGGTATGCTAGTTTTTTTTGGGTTATGTCATAATTTATAGTTTGTGTTCGCGAGGGCAATGCTGCGAGGTGTAGGTAAGTGGTGTGTGTGAAGTAGATAGGCTCTCGGTCGGGAGGCATCATCTCGGGGACTGGCGGGGAGTGGGAGCATCGCATAGCCAATCAGCGAGAATGGAGGTATTGGATAATAGTTCAATTTAGCAGCATTGGGAAGAAACGTCGCTGTGGCATTGTGACAGGGACGACTCGGAGAAAGTACTCTCGCAAGGACAAGTCGTCGTGGCANGGGGAAGAAACATCGCTGTGGCATTGTGACAGGGACGACTCGGAGAAAGTACTCTCGCAAGGACAAGTCATCGTGGCATCATGCCCGGGACATCAGAATGCACAAGCATGTCGTGAGGTACTCGCTGACAACATGGCCTCCATTGGTACTGGCTGGGCGTTTGGGAAGACTCGAAGACAACCCCCCTCGCTGGGAATGCGAGAGCATTAGGTAGGGTCCAGTCGGGGCATCATCACAGCGACACCCCTCGCTTGGAATGCACGAGCATGTCGTAGGGTACTGGTTGACAAAATGGACGTCATCAGTACTGGTTTACTAAAGGCCGCTGTCAACAAGGAACGCAAGAGCAGGACGTTTTGACTTATAACATAACCCAAAAAGGCCACCCTCGATCCCCGCATCCTCCTCCTCTCGCCCATTTTTTACAATACCCCTTTTCAAGCTACTCCCACGCTGTTGAAGGTGCAGTAAACACTCTGTGCAACGACATCTTTGATGATATGNGGAACGCAAGAGCAGGACGTTTTGACTTATAACATAACCCAAGATGGCCACCCTCGATCCCCGCATCCTCCTCCTCACGCCCATTTTTTAGAATACCCCTTTTCAAGCTACTCCCACGCTGTTGAAGGTGCAGTAAACACTCTGTGCAACGACATCTTTGATGATATGGACGTAAATGTTTAAATGCAAATCACGATTTCTTGTTTACCCAGTTTTCCGACACACGATGTCTCATAACCTCATTTCTTTCCTCTCATGTTGTACAAGCTTCTTCCAAATATTTTCTTGCTGCCTCGTCTGCAAATGTACGTCTGCCGAAAATTAATTTGCCATACTTTTCAGGTCAGTGGGGCGAATGGCCCATATTCTCCCAGCTGTACCAGGCGACGATTCATGACATTCCGGGATTAGCCGATGTTGAGAAATTTCAGTATTTGTTGGGATGAGTCAAGGGAGATGCTTTATATTTAGTAAACAATCTACCAATCACAACTGAAATCTACGCATTTGCTTGGTAACTTCTCATTTCCCAGTACCAGTACATCAGGAAACTCACTACCCTATACATAAAAATAATTCTGAACCTGCCTGCTGGCAACTCTGCAAATCTTCAATCAGTTAAACAGGTTGTGAACACCTTGAATGAGAACGCTCATGCTCTCGAATGCTTATAGGTCATGATATCACAAACAATAACCCTGTTCTGGTAACAGTTTTTATGCGCAAATTGGATGTGAAATTAATCACAAAGTTCGAAAACTCATATATAGACAGCATTGACACAATTTCTAAGGTTTCTGAACTCATAGATTTTGTTAAGTCTAAGAGTATTAAAAATTGATTGTGCTCTTGTTGTAGGAAATAAGGTTAGAGCAAATAACATGTCTNTTTGTTAAGTCTAAGAGTATTAAAAATTGATTGTGCTCTTGTTGTAGGAAATAAGGTTAGAGCAAATAACATGTCTCGGAAACTATTGCTGACGAAGTCCATAAAACCTCATAACAAAAGGAAGTATTTTTATTATTTCAGAACCTAAAACAAGATCTTGTGTGGTGTGTCAGCAAACCACACATTCTGTGTACAAGTGTCCTGAATTCATTGATACCTTACCTACAGTAAGACAACTAATAGTTTGGAGCAAAAAATTATGTTTAAATTGCCTTCGGACAGCCCATAGACTAAAACCATGACTTTCTACTCATATCTGTTATCAATATTAGCAAAACATCATACGCTGCTCCATATAGATAAGCCCACTGTATCTTCAATTCCCCAAGACAAAACGTTCGACCCTACAGAGCTTCCAGGTGAATTGTTCGCAAGTTTTTCGGCTCAGGAACGCATATCAGTGTTATTGTGTACAGCCTTGGTGAAGGTATATGGTGCGGACAATACACCTCATGTCGTGCTGTGTTTGCTGGACAGTGCAGTGCAAGCATCTTTTATCTCTGAAGCATCTGCGGAAGGCCTCTCANTCATGTCGTGCTGTGTTTGCTGGACAGTGCAGTGCAAGCATCTTTTATCTCTGAAGCATCTGCGGAAGGCCTCTCTTTGCCCTTACACAAAGACAGTAAAAGGGTCGTGAGCCTTTGTCATGGTCCTGTCAGCTTGAAAAGAGAAAAAACCAGTTGAGATTCAGTCATCAATGGATCCTCCGTGTACCTTCTCTCACTCACCCTTTGTTGTGTCCAAGATTACTAGCAACTTGTAATGTGTGTCTGTTGATTCCTGTGTTCGTGCTCAGTTGGGTTCATTTCCTTTAGCAGACCCTCACTTCGATAAACCTGCTTCCATCGATATACTTCTGGGTGCTGACGCCTGTGGTTGTGTTGGTATGAGTGGACAGTTAGAGTTGGGGCAACACATGCCTGTAACTGAGCAGGGAGTGGTGTCTCTGTTTGTTGGTATGGAGATCTTATTGGATGTTATCCTTTAACACTTGTGGAAAACTGAAGAGCCTCCTCAGGTCAATACCAAACCTTCTGAAGACGAGTATTATAAAAACACTTCAAGAATACTCACACACGAGTAGATACTGGGAGATACAAGGCTTATCTTCAAACCCTAGGCCTAAACTCTTGGGAATTCGCACGAAATTGCCAAATGCAGATTCTATTCGCTATAAGGAAATTTAATTCGCAGCCTAAGATGAAAACTATGTATACAGAGTTCATGACTGACTATGTTCAGGTAGGTTATATGGAGCCATATACCCCTTCTTGCAAACAGAATAGTGGCCAACAAACCAGAGTGTTTTATCGCTCATCATGGGGTGCTCAAAACATGTAGCTGCACGAACAAATTGAGGGTTATTTATTATGGCAGCACACTGACCTCCAATGGTATTTTACTTAATGAGTTTTACTCCCAGGTCCTAAACTTCAGAATGACATCAATGATGTAATTAAGGGATTTAGGCTCTGCAGTGTAGTTTTTCATGCGACATTAAACAAATGTACAGCCCAGTTTTGGTCGATAAGGCTGGAAGACCATGCCAGCTCATTCTGTGGTGTGAGGACCCATCACTACCTCTTACTGTTTGTCAACTAAAAACAGTAACCTGTGGCCTCACACCATCCCTATTCTTGGAAATTCGTACATTGCGTCAGTTCGCATCTGATGGTGATGAATATCCACTAGTTGCCAATGCTATTGAGAACCGCATCTTTGTAGATGATATCATCACAGGTGCAATGTCGTTAGATGAAGCTAATTTGTTGAGAATAGGGCTGGTCGAACTTTTATGCCAGGTTAGGTTTGAGCTTCGGAAATGTTCGAGTAATTAGCCTCAGCTCCTCAGTGATGTGCCTGCGACCCATTGTGAAAGTTCTAGGGGGCTAGACTTCTCATCAAGTCCTGATGTTAATATCCTTGGACTTTACAGGAATCCAGTGAAGGACTCTTTCTCGTATCATGNTTACAGGAATCCAGTGAAGGACTCTTTCTCGTATCATGTACGAGTCCACTCTGGTAGTCCCACCAAATGCTTTGTCTTTTCGCAGATTGCGCGCATATATGATCCTATGGGTTGGCTTGCTCCATTAACTGCATGGGCCAAAATTCTAATTCAATGGTTGTGGACTCAAGGACTGGATTGGGATGACCCCTTACCCCAGTCAACTCAGGCAACATCGAATCAATTCATGGATGGCCTGACTGAAATTGAAGCTCTTAGCTTGTCACTCTTTATATGCCCTGATGTGGTCATGGGGGAATTACATGGTTTTTCTGACACCTCTGAGAGAGCCTATGCAGCATTCGTGTATCTGAGGAATACGAACACTGAAGGGAACGTGTGTGTGAATCTGGTAATGGCTATGGCATTGAAAGCTCCAAACCAGCCTATAATTAATGCAGAAAACACTTTTAATAAGAAACACTCTTAAGCAGTTGGTTAGTATAAAAACAAGGACCACAGTCAGACATGTTCCCGCATGAACAATTTTAGTGAATCGCTGCTTCTAGCAGTAAATTGCGGAAACTTTATCGCCTTATCAAAAAGTCATACACAGTGTAATTATTGGACCTCTATAAGACTTGACGACCAAAATGTAGGACTAGTTAAATACTTTATATTTCTGAATTTTTCGCTTCTTGAATTGAACGGGTTGTGAATATTGGCAACTCGGCCCTTTGCAATGTTAGCAGAAGTATACATGCAAACCAAACGCGCCCACAATGTTTTTTTTTGTACTTTTATAAAAATAAATATTGGGAGACTATTTTCCAAAAAATTTCTAGGTAACACTAAAAATTAATTTGTGAAAAACTTTGTAAGAAATTATTTGAAAAATGTATAGGATATATTCCGCATTTTTACAAAAAGTACTATAACCTCTCGACGTATATACTGTAGAATTACAACAATGTGTGTAGTAAATCTCAAATATCACAATATACTGTTCGGACTTCTACAGGGTAATTCCGCTGCCTGATGATAAACAGTAGTTTTTATTCTATAATAATGTAAGTGAGCAGGGATTTCACCGAACACACTTTGTAAAGTCGAGTCAGACATGTGCCTACTGAACTACGACTTTTGAAATCCCCATTGAAGTGACGGGGTTTGAAAACTGATCCTCTACATATTATGCCAGTACACTAATCAGTACGCCACAAACGCATCCTTTAAAATAGGACAATTGAGCTCACCGTGGAACTCTTATTAGTTCGGCACTTAAATACAAGCGGTGCGTTGGTCCCATGTAAAAAAAAGCGGTATTTTACATATGGTAAAAAAATTAATGCTACCAACAACTGTTATATATTTCCGATTTTTTTTTAAATTTTCTTTATCTCTGAATTTTGTTGATTAATTTTTTTCCTTATTATTGTATTCAAAGGCAGCCACGTGAATGTACTCGTATTGTGCTACATACTTTTTTAGATTTAGCTATCTACAGAAACGTTGTACAAATACAAAATATGCATTAAAAATAATTTTTCAAGTTTTTTGAAAGATTTAAGAGAAATTACATATTTGTATTACCGGAGCTAAAATCACAGGCATTTACATAACCTGGCTTGTACTGTTACAAAATTAATGATGCAAATCCATAACTTGGGGAAACACATTCATTTCAAATTAGTCAAAGTGGACCTTGCTTTGTCGTACCAGAAAAAAAATTTGCCCTCACGATTAGCGGATTTACGGAAAGGATAACTCATCGACCACTACTACACAACTTAAATTGAAGTTCTGAGACGTTATATGCAGTTTACTGAATATCTGTGTTTCTGCCAAAAATTTTATGCAGTAGTGCAACCGTGCCTCTTATAGGTGTAGAAATACGACAGATTAACAAGATTTCTTTGTAAATTTACAAAAATTCTATAATTACAAAAATATTTCAACTCAGTTAACAAAAAATGTTTACTGTTCATGTAACAGCGGAGCAAATTTATCATGTTTATTGTGGCCACAGAGTACTTAAGAATACAGAGGTGAAACGGCCACCTGTGTCACGAACTCCATCTGCACACGCCAGCAAAATGGCGTAACTGGCCAGCGACATGTCGGAACGCCGTTCCCCGATCAGCGCCTGGCAGCCTGCAACCGGCAGCCAATGGCGAACATTTCCAAGTATGCAGTAGCCAATCAGGCACAATGCCCGTTGTCAGGGCCTTGCGCAGCAAAACAGCGGACAGATAGGCTTTCGTCAAAGGAATCGCCACGCCATTTTGTCTCTGTGTACTGTTTCGATTTCAACACAAGAAACGAGGCCGGGTAAGGCAGCAATGCGGCCAACGACTGTTATTAAAACAACGTTCACAATCTACGGGGACTGTAACGCAACGACTGAAAATGCAGGAATCTGCAGAAGTACGTAGAATATCTGGGTCCGGCTGACACAGTGGGGTTGCGGCCATTTCACAAACATCTAACTACAGTAACCCCACCCAGGCTACAAAAAAAGCTAATATGAATGAAGGATATCGGAGAAGAAGGGCATGAACGAGAAGTGTGGTGGACATGGCGGTTAAGGGCCGGTGTGTCAGTCGGTGTCGGTCCTCCTTGAACGGCGGTCTCCGAGCCCTGATTGGGGGTAAGTGAAGGGTGAGAGAGCGAACGTGGAGCCCCTTATATCCTTCTCTCCTCCCATAACAGATTGTCCCTCACACCTACCTCGATCCCTAACCCCACTTACCACTTCACGCTGTAATGATTGTAAGTTGAATCAGTAAAGTTCCTCCTGAATTAACAACTTTTTCTTAATTAACTGTCCCCCGACTTCCCTTCATCAACTACATGAACTATACTCCCCTTAAGGAAGTTTAAGAGTACGTAACTACGCTCAGGACCTCTCGAGAGTAGTAGTTTCGAGGAACTTCATCTGGCAGCTCAGTGCGTGGATCCTTCACCAATCAACCTTCATTCGGATCTCGAGCATTGCCAACTAGGNAACTTCATCTGGCAGCTCAGTGCGTGGATCCTTCACCAATCAACCTTCATTCGGATCTCGAGCATTGCCAACTAGGCAGAACACGTGCAACGATTTATTAATACGGCCTCAGCTACAGTCTAGTCGCGGCACCTTTACACTTTTTGAGTCAAACCTTTGAAAAATTACTTCATGCATGACTTGATTGTGTGTTTCCTAAATACGTCATGTATCACAAGCATTTCATACTTCTCTTAACAAAAAAGTATCTTCCTTTAATGTAAAATTATAGACTTTTTAAAGCTTTGTTTGCATGAGGCGGAAGAAAATCCTAAAAGCAGTATTCCAATAGGGTTTCAGAAAAAGTTGGAAGTAACCGTAAATGGGCTATATAAAATATTCGCGATCCTTATCAATATTATTATTTGGTATTTGTAAGCAGAGAAGCACAGAATTAAATATTAGTCGTTCCAAAAGTTTTTTGTTCCGTCGATTAAAACCACTCAGCTATAAAATACCTTACTGACGACGATGAACTTGTACAAACACTGGTCAGCAATATGGCTTTAGCGTCACAAGCGCACTCCAAGCTGTCCACACCCTACTACACAGCGGACATCGCCAGTACAGCTGGGGAGTTCTGAAGTGGAAAATAAAACATCAAATAAGAAGTTTACCTCCTCACAGGCATGCATAGACATTTCCTAACACGTATGCTGGAAAGTGATGATTCAAGTACACAGTTTCGACCAGTGTTAAAAGTGTTGACATTACGCATTAATCTTAACTGAGTAAAACATCGAATTTACAGACCTTACGTTGACAATCACGCCCTCGCTGGTTTTATTTAAATTTTTTTATTTTTTTTTGCGGGTAGCGTACGGCCGAAATTATCAATGGCTAAAGGGGCAAAATAGGTTTTGCGAAAAGACAGCGAGCGAGAGTCGGCGCCGGGATTTTTCCCAACCCCCCGCACCCCCGTCGCAGTGAGCCCTGAAGCGGCGAGTAGACCACACAATAGCCGGCGCTGGCGCGATGCATAATGAAGAGGATGCTGATTGTAAGTTGCAGGTGACCGCATGCAGCACAGCACCCCGACCGCAGGAAGCCTGGGGTGAGCGTCGTCCCTCTGCCTCTCTCTTCATCAGCCTCCCTCTGCCTCTCCCAGTCCCTCTCTGCTGCAGCCGGGGCGAGAAGAGGAATCATAGAGAGCATCATATCGCCACCAAGTCTCGTTAATAATGCACGCCGCAGAAAATGGGAACCCATCCACGGCGAAGCTTCAGCCGCTCTCGTTCTGCTGGGCCACAGCGTCCCCCCGCCCTCCAATCCAACAACCGACCACCCTCTCATACAGTCCATCCCCCGACCCACACCCCTCGTGCTGTTACACTCCCTGACAAGCAAAAGCCNTCCAACAACCGACCACCCTCTCATACAGTCCCCCGACCCACACCCCTCGTGCTGTTACACTCCCTGACAAGCAAAAGCCAACCCCTCCTCGCCAAGCGACGGACAACCCCGAGCGGGAAAACGGCAGGAGCGCACGACCGCTCCACCTGTTCTCTCGGCAGCATAAACTAGTCTTCGCTCGTGACGTCAGAGCTGGTCACTACGCCCACAAGGTCCGCAACGACCCTGGCCTGAAATTACGTCCATGTGNGCCCACAAGGTCCGCAACGACCCTGGCCTGAAATTACGTCCATGTGTGTCCGATGAGGTGGAAAGGTGTGACGCCGTGCATCTAGTTGGTGGGGTGTGTGGGGTTTGATATCGTTATTTAGGAATAGTAGTGATTTGTAGTACATTTGTTGACCATCGCCATGTAGTAATTCCGTTTACGTTAATGTGCCTAATTCATAGTGATTGCGCCAGTTTCCAAATAACTAAAAAGCTGCCACAGCTAAATTTTTAAGCCAATTTACTAACAGGACGCATTTGGTTCAAACATTTTTGGGCTCCAAAGCATGGCATACAATCGCTGTCTGAGCTGCAAATAACCCCTATAGCTCTCCAAATCTCCAGGATCACTNGGCTCCAAAGCATGGCATACAATCGCTGTCTGAGCTGCAAATAACCCCTATAGCTCTCCAAATCTCCAGGATCACTCCATACTTACCATCTTCTTTATAATCTCCTTATTATATTCGGTAGAGTTTAAGGTAGTACAAATACTTATCTCCTCACTTCCTAGTACCCCCACCTCATTACCCAATAATGAACTGGATTCTTTGCTGCAGCACGAGCCATATGTGCATGCAAGCAGTCTGGTAGAGGAGTGCACAGATAACTGACTCAGAGCACCACTTCTTCCTTGAGTCTCTTCGTCCCGAACATACTCAGAACTTCGGAACTTTCGTAGAGCATCAGTCGGTCGACGCGAACCACCTTAGGTTCGTTCGAGAGTGCCAAAAACCGATTTAAAATATGAAATGGTTTATAATCTCTACCATAATAAGGTCCTTGCCAAAAATTATGGAGCTTCGGCCATCATCATCTTCATCGCTGTGAGTTGCACAGCCATTCCAGTTGCCATTCTTGAAAAACCTCACATGTCCTGCAATCACATTGTCTCTTCATTATCGCACCATTAATTCTAAGGTGCTGCCCGAGAGAAATCAGGAATGTCAATCTAACTTTGACATTTATCTCCGGCAAATTCTTAAGTGGCAGCATCGTCATCTTCCCTAGGCTGGCAGAACAGCATGTCACTTGGAAAGTGGAGCTCACTTCCAAATACCATCATTAGATGGCTTTTCACTGGTATCTTAATGAGCTGCTGAAAATCACCTTGGAATTCTTTCTGTTTGGCTGTCGCGATGAACCTTGGCAGCTGCTGTATTAGGGAAAGTTTATGCCTCTCAATCAAATCATCCATCTGAAGACAAAGTGATGTAGTCAAGAATCTTAGAACAGTGTTGTCTCAAATATCGTCCTGGGTCCGAATGTAACTCGAGTGGCACTCCAAAACTTGAAAAGGCAAGATCCATGATGATGTTGGCTACAGTGCAAATTTCTTGTTTTATAACAGGTATTACCTTAGACACTAGAACTTTAAGGAAGTATAGATCCCCCTTTTCGGTCACTGCCAAAGTGCATAAATTGTGTACAGGGGCCATCTGAAATGGGTTCTCATACTATATGTACAAAGGCAACCTCGTTCCCTATTACTTGTTGCTTTCTTTCAAATGTTTTATTAAAACTTCAGGTGCTACCTACCACAGTATTTTTCACTTTCTTTACTCTTTTGGATACATTATTCTGGAAGGCCTGTGTTTATTCATATAATTGCTCTCTCAATTGCTACAGACCTTAGCATTCCTTGAGACAAGCGTACTGCATTGTGGCCAATACGTTTTTACTGTAGCATCAATACTGTAAATCTTACGTTTGAGTCGAAGAACTTCTTTCAACTCCAGTATTGCACATAAAATCCGGTAATTTATTTGGTATTTTATAATTCTCTCATAATTCCACGTACACTACACATCCCTAAATTCCTACATTATATTCCTATATGAAGCAGTGGTTCGCTCCTCTTTTCCTCTTATAGTTTTCAGCGGTAGCAGAATGATCTATTCGCTGANTTCCTATATGAAGCAGTGGTTCGCTCCTCTTTTCCTCTTATAGTTTTCAGCGGTAGCAGAATGATCTATTCGCTGACATATTTGCATTACTGAGAAAGTGCCTTGGCCTGTGATGTATTTCAAAGTCANGTAGCAGAATGATCTATTCGCTGACATATTTGCATTACTGAGAAAGTGCCTTGGCCTGTGATGTATTTCAAAGTCAATACTCTATCAATAGGGCTACTTATCCTTATGGATTTTAGAAGTTTATAAACCACTGTAGTGAGGCATAATCGGTTCTTAAGATAAAGTACTTATAACATAAATAGTTGTGAAAGTGTGAAATTACTTTCACCTTGGCAAAAAAAGTTCCCTGCGAGTCGCACAGTAATTTCTTTCGGGGTTTACTCAGGTGGCTTCTCCTTTCTATCATTAATTTTTATGGTAATACAGTGCTAATTCCTACAACACTGGTTTCTGTGTCCAAAGTGAACTCATCATTACTTTAGGAACTCCACGACTGATGGAGACAACATAATTTCCTTTAATTTTCTTAAAGCACTTTCACACTCAGAAGTAAGCTGAAAAAACCTTTTTAATTCTATCGGTAAATCAATGGCTTGGAAACTGGGGCAGATCCATGTAAAATATGGCGGTAAGCACTTAGATACAGGAAATTCCATAATTGTGTCTTATTGGTTGGTTAAAGCCAGAGTCTTATAGCCTTTCTTCTGTCAGNTTAAAGCCAGAGTCTTATAGCCTTTCTTCTGTCAGAATTCGCTTTTATTACAGTAGCGTTCAGATGTCCCGATGAGTTATCATTATATTTAAAGAAATGGCATTTCTTGTGTGCTAACTACAAGTATGAAAGACCCATATAAAACACAGAGTTAAAATATGCTAAGTGTTCCACAAATGTGGAACCTATGATATTAAAATAAACCTGGCAGACATCTTAGAATAAGATATCTTTTGCATGTTCGTAATTAGCAGCTAAACTTCATAGCTTGAAATAAATAACTTTAAGCTGTCATGATCTCTTCCCTTCTTCAGTATCTGAGTTTCATGTCCAAAATCGAAAACCATTTTCNAAATAACTTTAAGCTGTCATGATCTCTTCCCTTCTTCAGTATCTGAGTTTCATGTCCAAAATCGAAAACCATTTTCTTTGTGTCATGGTATACAATATGTCCCCTATTTTAAGAAGTGGTCATATGTTTTTCTTCATCATGTCATTAAACTGGTGGTAGCGACTGTGGTAGTGTACACAAAATTTCGTAGAGCAATAATTATTTTTATCTAGATAAATAGGAGAAAGTAAGGAATGACTGACGGTTCGGTAACATCTAAATCCTTCACCTCTCTCTCAGAATCATATTAGATGCATAATGCGAGGGTACTGGAGCCCTATTGGAGTTTATTTTAATGGTCCAACTTACCTGGTATTTATTTGGTTGCATGCCAAATTGTCCTACACAGATCATTTTGCCCACAGGAGAAAGCAGTCATATTATTCTCTCGTAGTTCAGCTACTGTCTTATACTGCTACCAGTCCAGGTATTCTCCCATAATTTCTAAAGTTTTTTCAGTTGATCCACTACCACTATCCAACAATTTTCTATCACCGTTGGCTCTGAAACATCAGGAAGTATTTGTGATAACTGCTGTAAGACGCAACTAAAAATCCACCCTTAATTTGGACTGCCCTTTCAAAACAGTTAATAATCTCTAACTATTAAAATGTCAGATTGCGTAGAGACTGGTGCTCTTGCCACATGCATGTTGTCTGCAAGACTTTGCCTTTGCTAAATGACTTATTGAATCCCAGCCCGATACATATTTTTTTGTTTCTACCTAGGAATACAATTTCATAAAAATTAGTAACATGCATTACTGATGGACTGAGTAATGGGTAGCAGGGTGGCGAGGATAAATCTCATCTTGTTCACTGCCAACTCGTTAATTCTTACCCACTGCAGTCCCTTACCGTAGTCGTTATAGCACTCAATTTAATTAAATATATCCAGCCCTTACATATTTTAATCTTCTATAATTTCAATGCATGTAACATGTTGCAAATTTTGTTAATTTAACCAAAGTCAATTATGTCTTCATTTCACTTTTTGCTAGTATTGTCTCGCATGTTACTGTTTCCAATATGCAGTGTAAGAAGCTCTGGTTTGATGGTTGTGGGGAGTATACCCTAGGATATCTGTTCTATGGTCGGCTATGGTCTTTGGTCGGCTATGGTCATCCCTGTCTCAAAGACAATTTGGCATAGGGCATCTTCCAAGCTCTCATCCACTAGAATGACAGCTGTTTCTTGCTTCACTGAATGTGCATATATGCAGTTTAGCACTTCCTTTTAACTGTCACTCTCCACTGTCCACCAAAATTACTGTTTACAATTTTCGCAGTGGCATTTCATACTCACCTCTCTCGCATTATGTGTCTCCTAGTGTTGATAGTAACTGTTCTTGAAGGGAAATGGGTTCTCAAGTAACCAGGCCATTCACATTCTTAGCATTACTCATACTTAGGTGGCCACAAGCAGGGACCTGGGTGCCTTGTTAGCCGGCCTTACCATGCAAACTTCACCTCAAGTGTTCGAGTTATGGTGAACTGCATGATATAACGCGCAACCAGGAACATCATTTGCCAAATGTCCATGTGGGCAATGGCATCGACAAAAAAACTGAGAACGATGATGACCTTAACCTCTTCAAAACACCCTTCCAGTGACACACGAGCCAACTTCATGATGTCTTACAGTAACTCTTACCATGGCTTGCCTGATTGTTGGACGTGGTTTTGCAGTTTGGTATGATGGACACGTTGGAGAAACAGGCCAAGCGCAGTTCTAGTGCCCACGCCAAACGAAGTCATTCTGGGAGTTCAGTATACTTTGGTGGTGCTGGAAGCCTCAGCAAAGCTGCGAGGGTGTATGCACACTGCTTGTATGGCCAGCAGTTCAGAGCAGCGATGATCTCAAATGGGTGTTGATGTTCCTGCTAAAGAATCTTATCATGCTAAGGGGTAAGCTTAATTGCGACCTCCTTTATAGGACACGCAAAGGAGGTACCAACTCAGAGCTGCTGTGTTTTTGCTGACACAATGGTACTGGTGCTCTTATCTTGCTGCTCTGTTTTTGACTCTGCACTGGCTGCATTTTTATCCTTATTCGCTACACCCTACCTACCTTACTATTGCTGGAAAACTTCATGCCAATCCTTCTTCAGTGAACTGAACTCCTTTTCCAGTTAACACATTTGTGCCAGCACTTTACTGAATGTAACTGACTTTCAATTTTGTGATCCAGATTCCCCCTGCCATGTCTTTTATCCAGTTTGTCTACAAGAACACTAGCATATTTTTTTTCTTATTTATATTTCCTCAGATACATTTTCGTTTGCACTGTTTATTTACGTATCTGCACTCATCGTCAAAAAATAGTTGCACCCACAAGGAAGCAACACATTTTATTTGTAGGTACGTTTGACAATGTGAGACATGAAGATGGTTCAAGTTTCACACTGGGCCGCAAAAGTATTATCAGCAAAGGGGTGTATTATCGCTTTACATGCCAGGCTATATAATATGGTCGTTGTGTGCAAGTTTTTCATTCTGACTCATAATATTTTATCAATAGTGCACCCTCAAAGTTTATATACCTCGGAGACGATTTCGACAGTACTTCGAACAGTTGGACAGGTTTGAGAGGGTTCGCATCATAGGGCTACGAGAAGCAGGATGGTCGTTTCGCCATATCGCTCACCGTACTGGTCGTGCTGATATTAACATGATATTGGTGCTAGTGTATAGAGAAAGACATGTAGACACAACATGTAGAATCTGGGAGAACGCCACATACCAAAGGAGAATCGATAGATTGCCTGACAAGAGCAAAGTGCCCTAATAGCCATAATTGTGGACATTCAGAGAGCAGTGATGTCCATCCTGCAGCATCCTGTGAATTTCAGTATAATTGAAAGACGCCTTGACGACGCAGGAATACGAGCACAAAAACTATTACGACTACTGCCTTAACACCACGCCAATAACGACACAGACTGCAATGGAGTCGTGATTGACTGCCAAGAAGCCATGTAGAATGGCAGCTGGTAATCTCAAATATGTGTCCCACTTTGGTCTAGGAGGTGAAGAATGACGCACCTCTTTATGGAGAACACGTGGGCAGCGCCAAGAAAATCAGTTTGTTGCACACTCCACATGTCCAAATGGCATGGTGTCATGAGGTGGGGTGCGATTTCTTATAATACCCGATTGTCATCGGTCTTCATTACAGGCAATTCGGAAGTCCAGCGGTGTGTTCATGATGTCTTCCAACCAATGACCCTACAATTTGTGATAGCCCATACTGGTGAACTATTTCAACAGGGCAACACTAACCCACATACCGCTGCCATCTCAAGAGCATGCTTTGAAGCAATGGATATTCTCTTATAGCCAGCCGCATCACCAGACCTATTTCCAATTGAACACGTGTGTGATGCTATTGGCCGCTATAACGCAAATCAAATAATTTTTAACAGACTTACATTAATTTTTTTATAATTGAATTTATTATCTACAATTTATATTTGACTACTTGCAATCTCATTTCCACCATTTATTTGACATTTTACAACTTCCTGATAATAGATATTTGATAATCAAGTTCTTAAATTTAAGCATTTAAGTGCCACCATACCTTCCGCCATTCTCCTCATTTACTGTACATGCTAGCCAAAAATTGTTTCATTTTTCGCCCTTCTCTTTGATGAATATGAGCCGTTCTATAACACCTAACCTACAGTTCTACTAAAATATACATTAATTCAAACTAGTTCTGACACCAGTGTCACAAGTGTCTGGGTGCACCTATGTTCATGAAGTATTATGATAAAACAATAGCCAAATGTTAATTTTGTTAATTTACTTTTCTATATTGAATATAACCAACTTTTATATGGCTTATTATTTCACAAAATACTATCACTCTATATATTACAGTTATNTTACTATCTCTCTAAATATTACAGTTATAAGTGAAAATTATAAACAACTGTTCATTATCGTATTAAATTAGCCAATTACTTAATTAAATTAGTCTTATTACAAACAATAAAGTATAAATAAATCAGAATGTTATATTATTGCCAGTTATTCATGAACTCCTCCCACCTCTGTTCCAACGCCTAGGGGACTGCAGTCACTTCGAGCATAGAGAAAAAATAAGGTAGACCCCTTACTCATCGTCAGCGCATCTACCCAACATTGACCTACCTCAAAGGAACACAACTGTCAAAGTCACATTGTCAGCAATGGTGAACGTGTTAGTTGATACATTTTTTTTAAAATATGAAAATAATTATAATGTTAATAAGATACTTTTACCAATTTGAATTTAATCAATCTGCATTACGAATTTGTTAGAGGAAGTGTAAAAACATATCAAAGCACTTGTTTACTAAACAGTATTATAACTTCAAATCCAATCCACGCCAATTTTGCTTGACGTATTGGCAGAAAAGCAGTTCAGTGTTGGGGCACGGAGATCGGTTGTACGCAAATCGGACTACCTCACCTTTAGTCTATGGCTTCGAGCGCACATATCACTGTTTCCACTACTAACGACCGCCCTAGCTTGCCGAATCCACAGGACACTCATAATTCACAGTTTTCTACACACTCTCCAGAAACTCTCTTTGGTGTGTTAAATAGCTGCATTTATACTTGTTGTAATCCTTTCTAGACTATCCCGCACTTACGCCTGTCCAGAGATGTCGTAATTCAGCATCGAGGCGTATTTCAAAAGAACCACGTAATTATTATTACATGTTATATATAATTGGATGACATTCAAACACCGAGGCTTGTGATTGCATTGCATTCTTGAACGTTTCTTCTGCATCAAGAAGCACTTTACAAACTCTGTATTTTCTGTCGCATATGTATTAATATATATATACTGTATAAGAATTAAAGTGTGAGTACCTGTAGGACACGCAAATTTCATTATTTTTTTAAGGGCGAAAGAGAAGGGAATGGCTATTTGGGGCATGTACATTCTGAAGCTACAGTGATCTATAAGCGGTACGAGTGTCTAGTCACCACACATAAGCTCCTATTTTATCATTGTGTTGCCCGAGGGATATAAACATTTAAAACAAATTTAAAGGACAGGTACTAGATTACTGCACCTCGTACATAACTTGATATGTGTGTGGGCTATAGCCGCTATTTATAGCACGTACTGGCTGGGAACTTCAAGAAAAAATTTTTCTTTTAATATTTTGCAGTTTTTTTTATCTGCGTAGTTATAAGAGTTATGACTAGATTGTAATTGTTCTCACTTACTTACACCACTGCTATACTTATCCTTACTGTCTCAATAAAAAAAATTTTAGAGCGCTAATTTTTATAAATTTCTTTAGTTACCGTTTGATAAATCACACTCCTGGTCTTTAATTCAGGATATTATTCTCAAATTTCCAGTAGGATTCCGTGATCAGAATGCTAATTTTGAGCTTTTGAACGTCTGCTGGAAGTAATGTGACACCTATTATACTATGGGTTNATAAAAAAAATTTTAGAGCGCTAATTTTTATAAATTTCTTTAGTTACCGTTTGATAAATCACACTCCTGGTCTTTAATTCAGGATATTATTCTCAAATTTCCAGTAGGATTCCGTGATCAGAATGCTAATTTTGAGCTTTTGAACGTCTGCTGGAAGTAATGTGACACCTATTATACTATGGGTTTGGTTAGAAAGGAGTTCGAAAATAGATATAATATTGCAACCCAAAACTGCACAAAAAAAAAAGCCTGGCAACCAAATAAAACCAAAATCAAAAACTCTTACAAAATGATTATATTCATCCATGAGTCGAAATAGTGAAATATTAGGAATATCAGTCAGTAATAACGTAAGATAAACTTCGATCTGTCACAATGTCGTGGATTGTGGAGGCGGGAATTACTAAACATAATTGAGGATGTACATTCTTGAAAGACTAATAAAATTTAGAATATTTGTTGGAAAGCAGTAGTCGATGCAAACTAGACTGCAAAAAAACAAATTTAAATTTACGCAAACACAATTTTGGTAATTTCACATTTTTATGAACAATTTGTAAAAATAAATACAGTGTGCGTAATATATACAGACATTCTTAAAATATCCAGAGAGTACTACAAGTCATTGGTGAAAACACATAAATAAATAGCTTAATTAACATAATTTTTGAATTTATTTACACATTGTGAGTTATTTGTAAAAACACACGCATGCCTGTACTTTAATATGAAAATTTGTATTTTTACATCTACATGGTCGTTGTACAAACACTCAGTTTTCTAATGACCCTATGTGTAAGATTGCATTANCTGTACTTTAATATGAAAATTTGTATTTTTACATCTACATGGTCGTTGTACAAACACTCAGTTTTCTAATGACCCTATGTGTAAGATTGCATTACGTTCTGGAGTATCTGTGAGTTATACATACAAGTTTTCGGCAATTTAATATTTTTACGNATGTGTAAGATTGCATTACGTTCTGGAGTATCTGTGAGTTATACATACAAGTTTTCGGCAATTTAATATTTTTACGTGTTATTTACCAACACAAATACAATACTAACAATGTTTCAGTAATATTCGTAGGATTTCAAATATAACTACAAGTATGTGTTTAAACATACAAATTTATTGATTATTTTACAGTAATGTAGAACTTAATTATACAATTATAAAAATGGAACAAAAATACCCGTACTTTAAGAAATTACAATCTTCTGTAATTCTACATATCTTATGTGAAATTTACTAAAAAAAAACTCTTATACAAGCTTATCTAGTGATATGGAGTAGAACTACGTCAAACTTCATTCCTGTATTCCTTTCTAAAAACGAATTCTGTATCCGAAGTCAACGTAGCGCATAGACCCTTCACATTCCAATAACGAACACATGCAATGCCCGCTGACAAAAACCTTCACATAGCTCACACATCACTGCGGCCCAGCATTTACGAACTACACAAGCAGTACTGAAGCTGCGAGCCTACGACCACATGACGTGAAGCACTACGTGCCCACAGACATAAGCCGCAGACATACACCTGGATGGCCTCTGGCTCGGTGGAGGGCGACTGTGTCGACACGTTGCAAGATCCAAACACGGAGCTGGGACTTTCCTCGAGCCATCAAGACCCACCACCTCGTGGAGGAAGAAGACACTTGAGGTGAACTCTGGCCAAGAAGAACTCGCGCAGCACATGGCAGTCGCGCTCCGGGCGGGTGTGGTGCACTGTGCATGGTGTGGTGCACTGCAGATACGGCGGAAGCGCTCGCTGGTCCAGCATTTAACACCAGCGCCCGTAGCAGGCTCTCCTCCTAGAGAGTCTCCAACACCTTCTTCCCTTTCTCTCCTCTTCGCTGTTTCAGGTGTCTACTGGGGACACAGGAGGTGACATGCCCAATTGCGCATTTCCCCCTCTACCAGGGGGGGCGGGGGTACTTCACATCCCCTGATTATAATCAAATTATTTGTTGCCACCAAGGAAATTAAAGCTTCTCCCCCACATCCCTTAAAAATCCTTCTCTTCTAGTTATTCAAACACCTCTTTAATACAGATTATCCTTTCGAATAATCTAATCTAGAAGAATTCTTTTTCTACTTCAGAAATGTCATGCAGTTTTGCAATTATTTTATGTGGGGGGTNAATAATCTAATCTAGAAGAATTCTTTTTCTACTTCAGAAATGTCATGCAGTTTTGCAATTATTTTATGTGGGGGGTTTCTTGCGTTACCTGTGCCGGCTATTCCCCTACCTTTGAAGTTCAGTTTAGGTAAGCATGGGAGGTAACNGGGGGGTTTCTTGCGTTACCTGTGCCGGCTATTCCCCTACCTTTGAAGTTCAGTTTAGGTAAGCATGGGAGGTAACCATGGCCCCAATTGTGGCCATGCTTGCCCAATGCCAGTCAATCCGAGAGCATGTGCCATAGTAGTCAGAAACTCCTGCTTGCCTAGACGTATGTGGCTTAGCCCTGAGACGCACACATTTTCAGACACATGAAAGCAAGTACCTCAACACAAAGGATGTCTTCGTGAAAGACACCCGAATACTCCGTGGCATTGCGACCACATCCCCCAGGCGCAAGGAATTGGCTTTATAAATACAATTACACACCGCCGCGAATTACGCCTCACTTTCCGTGCTGACTACAAGGCAATGGGCTGGCTTACAGCACAAGAAGTACCACGTTACACACCGCCGCGAATTACGCCTCACTTTCCGTGCTCACTACAAGGCAATGGGCTGGCTTACGGCACAAGAAGTACCACGTTACACACCGCCGCGAATTACGCCTCACTTTCCGTGCTGACTACAAGGCAATGGGCTGGCTTACGGCACAAGAAGTACCACGTTACACACCGCCGCGAATTACGCCTCACTTTCCGTGCTGACTACAGGGCAATGGGCTGGCTTACGGCACAAGAAGTACCACGTTACACACACGCGCGTGCATACGAACGCAACATTAACGCTNGGCAATGGGCTGGCTTACGGCACAAGAAGTACCACGTTACACACACGCGCGTGCATACGAACGCAACATTAACGCTGTAATTAAAGGCCGATGACATCTCGGAGGAACTTCGAGTACATGACATCGAAGCTCAGACATTCGCCAATTCAACAGCCACGAAAACACGCAGACTGCAGTGTAACTTGCAAAGGGACGGGAATTTTGCTTTGTGGTCCGTCGATGAGACTCGAGATTAATTAATTTGAAAACTCTCTACTGAACACAAATCTTAATGGAAAAATACAAATGAGGCCGGAAGACTTGCCTCAGTGTAAAATGTGCGGTGAATTCGATCACACACATGTACAAACGATGCTTGCAAGTTTAAAAAAGCATCCGATGCGCAGGACCACACATGCAGGCGAGTTGCTCACAGTCTGACACTGCAGAGTGCTGCATTGATTGCAATGAGACTGGTCATACGGTGGCACGGAAACAGTGCTCGCAGTTCGTTAGATTAGTTGAAGGCAACATGGCCGCAATGCTACAGCACAGACAAACAGATAACACGCACGTGTTCAGTAAGTGCTAGAGATGGACGATAGATCGCAGCCTGCTACTTTGCCAACACATATTTTATCGTCACGGGACATATCTGTGACGTGGTCATTGAAATATCTGTAACTGTGATATCGTTTAAGGGTTTCTTGTTAACTGCTTTATTTGTCACATTTAATTTGAGCTCTCTGTGTGACAGCGTCACAACTTGCAGTCTATAGTGCTGGAGTTTGCGTGTTTATCAAGAGATGGCGACTGAGTGATTTTTATTGAATTAAATTAATTGAGTAAAAAGAGTTTTGTTTAAAACGGTTATACATCTCTTCATTTGAATGCATTCAATTTCACTTTTATTATGTTCGCTCCGTCGTACACTTTTATTATGCAGTTAGTTTACAAACTGTAGCACTAGAATACACAGAAATGAAATGTTTTATTTTGTTAACACTTTGACGTTTTTTTTCGAAACTTAAGAAGAATTTTTAAGTAACCGTTTCAATAATAGCGCTTGGTCTGGCTCTATTGAATAATGAAAAAAAAAAATTAAATAAACACAACAACAGTCTTATGTAAAGGAGTATTTGTTAAAAAGTTAAAATTTAGAACACTGGTGTTTGTAAATCAACACTGTTAATGCGATCATAACCATAGTTACGTGCTGTTTTGTTTTAAATAGAAACTTAAAACACGGTTTTTCGTGATATGCGATGTATATGCATTTTTTCTTTTTAGCAGTTACAAAATATCAAATAAAAATAGCAGAATTTATTTGTCACAGTCACCTTTGACACAACTACTAAGAAGAAAATATCGTTTAACCTCATCATTAGTAAGTGCCCGACACTATCAGCAGGGCCTGATTCCCGGTTTTCCCCTCCCAAACCCCGTGATCACCGACACACAACCTTGCACAGCCGTGCGCGCCAATGAATGAGATCACTTCCGCGAAGAATTAGAGGAAGTTTTCTAACAAAACCCGGAGCTAAATGCGCCAAATGATGTAAACGCACACGCGAAATTATTTTCATATATAGTCACGTATGTTCTGAACAAACACACGAGATAAAAAAAGGCAGTATGCCAGACAAAATATCCTGATACGGATTACTTAATAACATCAAAGAGACCGGCACGCAGCCCAGCGCTAAGGACACGGACGCCGCAGGCTGGGGCTGAGTATAGCAGACTAAAGCCGTTAGTAACACGTGAATTAAACACCACGAAACTACGAACGGCATTGTAACCACAGAAGTCGTTGAGAAACCACAGAAAATGTGGAAACTAACTAGGACCCTTCCAGGTAGACATACAAATATTTTAACACCAGCCGTTTTAACAGGCGATGGCATTAAATGCACAGCGGAGGGGATAAACCAAGTGCCATAGCAGACATGCTAGAGAAACACGGATTTTACTAGGGCACGATGTGCCAACAATTAATTCCAGCAAGGGGTACAAACAGAACCCGAGGTTGCCATGCCGCGCGAGCTAGTAAATAATTAAATCCATGCCAAATCATAAATTTTGCGGTACAGGTAAAATAGAATACAAGATCGTAAAGAAACTTCCTCTAGAAGCATTACACTAATTGTTATCGATATTCAAATCAATTCTCACACATAAAACCTATCCCGAACACTGGAAACTAGCACGAGAATTTACCATTCCTGAGCCGGGAAAGAACCTCGGACTCTCGCAGAACGGGTGCCCTGTTACTTTACATTGCATAATGGAGGAAACGTTTTCGGAAAAGCTCTACCGAAGCGGCTCCAAACGCACGTCGAAAAGCAGATAATAAATCCAGATCTGCAGTTCGGATCAACGGCAGGGCACTGCGCAACTCCTGAGTATTAAACATTGTAGATGAAGCCACAGTCGCCAATAAAGATAAAGGAAAGGCCTACAGAGTAATTACACTGTTAGACGCCGGAAAGGCATTTTACAAGGTCTGTATCCCAGGCTACATACACAAACTTATTCATTTTAATTTATCAGAAACCTAAGCTTATGTGGTCGTCCATTATTTGTGACAACGCTTATTTTATGTGGCGCTAAACAGGTCCGAATCCTCAACTAGAGATCTCAAAGCAGGTGTAACAGAAGGCTTCCCCTTTTCAACTTTCTTATACAATACGCTATACACTGCTGATATCCCTCACGCAGATTCACATGTACACGCGTATGTCGATGACACGGCCATAATTGGACAGGCAGGCAACCTCCGCTTTGCCTTAGTCGCACTTCAAAGGCAACTGACCACACTATAACAGTGGTAAACTCGTTGTAGGATTTAAATGAATGCTTTAACATCCGTTACAGTTTTAAGTACTTAAAAACTCGCAACATCAGGTAGGGAACTTAAAATGCTCCAAAAAGGCAATTCCTTACGTTTCCACAGCAAAATAAATGCCTTGGCCTTACACAGAAAAAGTATAATGTTGTGGCAACAGTATTAATCTTAGCACAAATTTAATTTTTTTGTTATCTGTTAGCCGTCAGTAACTAATGCTGCTGTTAATGTGGTATAATGTTAAGCTATAAATGTTACTTTAACATTAAGTACTTGTGTGGCAACATTACCTACTTACTGTACTGGCACCATTAAGGTGGTGTTTATGCTGTGGCAAAATAAATTTTGTGTTGCAGCAAGACAACTTTTGTGTTAGTGTAAAACAACCTTTGTGTAACTACAAAACAAATTTTGTGTTTCATCGATGTTATCATTAGTGTTAAAAAAAAAAACTTCTATTGTTTTTTTGCTTTGAATATACATTGTTGTGTAAAATAAACTAAGAACCTTTATTTTGGCACCAAAATAAATAAAACTAACGAATGCAAATACGGCATGGGAATTGAACCCACGCACTTAGTGCCTGGCGCACTTCACTTAACGGAAAACCGCGCCCTACCATTTGCTCTATCTTAACATTGACGCTATTCTGTAGTGGGCCCCACAGTTGGGAGCCAATTTACTTGATGTAGGTCCCACTGTTGGGAGCCACTTTACCTTGACACTATACCGCCACTGTGTAAGACAGTGTGGCATATAGTGTCGTTGTTAATGCCCCCAGGCACAGACTATAATGTGCTTGGAGGTTGAGGGCATTATAATAATGAAGCCTTTTACTGTTTCATTTTGAAGGACGAATATATTGTCTCGAATGTAACACAAATAAAATATATCAGCACTTGCGAGGCGTGGTACTGTGATAATTTGGTTACTCGGATTGACTGCTAACGACTTTGTGATGGAGAGGGGCTTCTCTTGACGGCATACTGAATGCTTAACTCTTGCTGGAATGATGTCAGCTGTGGTGGGTGAGCTCCGGCGATAGGCGGCCTTTGGCAAAGGCCCCCTGTTGCTGCCGTCTCACTGTGGTGATGTTCTACTGACGTGGCCAGGGGTCCGAACCCCTGACCTAATTCTCTGCTCGACGATCTTCGACTGACTGCTCTCTCGAACTAATGTCTCTGGCGGTAATAATTCCCGGACTGACCTCTCTGCGCGGTACTAATGAACTGAATCCCACTACTCTCGAAAAGGGGTTTTTATGCTCGCCAGCCTCCAGTCTTAATTGTCGGCACGTGTCGCCTTGTGGGGAGGGAGGAGGTGAGGGGGGTGGAATGCAGAACAATGCCTTTCAAAACACATGTCCTGGTTTCTGAAGGTTTTGGGAAGGCACGGGGAAGGGGGGGGGTAGTACCCCACCCCTAGTTTACTCTCGTCAGCTACTTCTTCGGGGCTTTTCCACCTTGTCCTGTGGTTAGCTAAGGGGAGCGGAGGGGGGGTATTCTCAGCACCAATATCCAGCTCGTCAGCTATTTCTTCCATGGTGCGTGTTTTCTGATTTTAGGTGAAATACATATGATTATNACCACCTGCCTCGTGCCACATGTCGCCTGGAAGGCGCCCGCAAAGTGGGACAGCGATGCTCCTATTCCCAAAAGATGTCACTCGTCAACATATATGTTAACGTTTCATATTGTGTGTGATAACTTCATTTTAAACGACAAACTGCAGTTATTTTTCTCGTTTTATGGAAAGCACAAGTCAACTGCTTTGAAAGGCTTTGAGGGCTGTAATTTTTTGTACCTGTGAACCTTCAGTAACTAATCCTGCTGTAAATGTAGTATACTCTTATGTTATCATGTTAGTGTAACATTAAAATAATAACAGATAAACATTATATCCTTTCTCCAGTGTCAACTTTAAGATTGTGTTCATGTTGCGGCAAAACAAATTATGTGTTGAACTGATGTTAACATTTGTGTTAAAAATGTTTTGTATTTTATTTATATTAAAAAAACATTCCGATGTAAAATTTATTAATTACAATTATTTTGTCATAATAAGAAATATTACGAACAAAAAAAAATTGCAGGAGGGGAAGGATTTGAACCCGCGACGCGAGCGTTTACCATACTTCACATTACGGAACTCGACATCTTACCACCTGCANAGGGGAAGGATTTGAACCCGCGACGCGAGCGTTTACCATACTTCACATTACGGAACTCGACATCTTACCACCTGCACTATTTTAACATAATGAAGTAGGTTTCGTATTGTGAGTATTGCAGAATATATAACGACAAACTGCAGTTTGCTTTCCACGCATAAAATATTATGTTCTACAAATATATGCAACATTGGCACACGTGTACAGCTTTGCAAGGCCTAAGCTGGTCTAACCTACACTTAGTTTTAAAACTATGCTTAAAATGTAAATTAAATCATTTANAGGGGAAGGATTTGAACCCGCGACGCGAGCGTTTACCATACTTCACATTACGGAACTCGACATCTTACCACCTGCGCTATTTTAACATAATGAAGTAGGTTTCGTATTGTGAGTATTGCAGAATATATAACGACAAACTGCAGTTTGCTTTCCACGCATAAAATATTATGTTCTACAAATATATGCAACATTGGCACACGTGTATAGCTTTGCAAGGCCTAAGCTGGTCTAACCTACACTTAGTTTTAAAACTATGCTTAAAATGTAAATTAAATCATTTANAGCTTTGCAAGGCCTAAGCTGGTCTAACCTACACTTAGTTTTAAAACTATGCTTAAAATGTAAATTAAATCATTTAATTTTACCAGGTTATCGCTTTTAAGCCATTCGTACGTGAAAGTTGCTGGGGCGTTGCTCAATAATGAATCATGATTAGTTAGAGCACAACAATATAAGATGAGGTTTATTAACATTATGATTATACAATTACTATTTATGTTACTATTGATCGGGGGAGCTTTAAATTGAATACCAAGAAGATTATTTATTATATTTACCTCACGCAATTTTATTATAATCTAACTGGAAAGTCATCACCTTGTTCAGGTTGCCGGAGGCTGATTATACGAGACGGTTAACGACGGCCGGACACACCCATCTTCCGTGGTCTTCTCTCTGATCGGGTCGACGACAAAAGACGCTGTTCCGGGTGTTACGCCGGCCTATATCGGGCGCGTTGTTTTTGCGACCCCGTTTACTGGCCAGGGGAGAGGATTTCTGCAACTGTCGTCTTTCTGCTCGGTGGTGTTGCAATCACGCTCGTTTCCTGGTTTAACGTTTGAAGGTGTGATCAGGCAGGCCATTCAGCTATGGCCTGATCACACCATAATACTGTTCACTTCCATCCGCCATTTAACAACGACAAGTCAGTGTAACAGACATTTCTTTATAGTTGCAGTAACACAACATATTTTGCTCTTCCTGCTAGTTTTAGCGTAAAACCACATTTGGTTGCGCCAACATCAATATAACGACAAACTACACATGTAGAAATACTTTATGCTATAGAAATATATGCATTTTTGGCAAACGTAAACTGCTTTGCGAGGCTTGAGAGCTGGTCTAAACTACATTCTGTTTTCAAAATATGCTTTAAAAGTTAAATACAGTGGCTTCATTTTACGAGGTTATCGCTGTTCACCACTATCAGCCATTTTTATAAAGCCAAGTAAGTGTAACCTTGTGTTGGTTGGACATTTCTGTAATATTACAGGAACACAACATAGTTTGTTCTTACTGTTAATTCTAGCGTAATACTAATTTTGGTTGCGCCAGCATTACTTAGAGGGTTTGTTAATATTAACATTTCAACAGCATGTTTGCATTCCAGGAATATAAGACTTAATAAATAGTAAACATTAAGTAACTTTGTCACAACGTTATTAATGTAACTACAACACGAACGATTAAAGAAGTGCCTCAAGAGTAATTTTTTGTTACAGCAATATAAGACTTTGTTCAGTGTACGTTAGACAAATCCCTCACCTGGCACGAGCACATAACTATGGTAAATAATATTGTTTCATGTAATTTGATTAGCCTGTAGCCCATGCTAAAAGCACCTAATTCCCCCTACCGGAAAAAATAAACCATTATATAAACAAATCATTAAACCGCTCATTTTATATGGCTGTAACTCTGGGAATACGCTGCCCACACTCACATCAACAAAGTCAAGGTAAAAAAGAATAAGTTCCTCAGAGTTATAGCAAATTACTATCGTTATTCGAGCTACTACAGTATTCACCCACTTCTAAAAGTACCTCTCATCTCCGAAGTAATTATTTTGCGTATCCAGAAAATAAATGAACATTAATCTGAACATAAAAATCCTATAATAAACACAATCCTTGAATACGACTCGTCTGCGCGCAGAACTTAAATAAAGGACCGCTTCTAACTTGACAACTACGTCCTGTATTTCACGTTCATCCTAAAGAAATCTCAGCTATTTTCGTAACATAGGGCCCTCTGAAGGAACATTAAGTCCTCCACTCTAAGCACTTCTTATAATTAATATAAAAAACTTGCGAAAGCGCTATGCAGACCCATTTCCGTGACTCTGAGGCGCCAACGGCCAAGGAAACATGCGGCCTGGGGTTTAGGCACCGCAACACACTATCGTCTTTCTCATTACACACGTCACAAGCCACATTTTTTATACCTTTAAATTCTGAAGCAGCATTTTGCATCCTAAAATCGTGGAGAAATGCTCTGAGTCATATCTGAATAGAGACTTGCGACTGAAGAACGACTGTACAACCTATACTTAGAGGGCTGATCGGACTCTGTTATAGGATTGAGCGACGAAAAGAAGCATTAATTTTTTGAAGGAACTTAATAATTACATTTTTTTTTCTTGCTGAAGATATAAGAAAGAAATATTGGATACAGAGGAACGAAAGAATCGCCAGAGAAAACGAGTAAATCTGTGAATGAGAGGAATACTCAGCAATGACGTGATTCTCAATTCCGCTAAACACGTATAAAAACTATTCATATGTTTAGTAACTCAACTAGTGCTAGTGTAACTTAAAACCATGAGCGTGGGAGCAAAATATCTAAGCTCATTTTAATTTCGCAGATGGATCACGTCCCGTCCTTCGTTATAATCTGTACACTAGTGCATGTGCAATTCACTAGAATACTGCCAACTGCTGCTTTCAAAATAATGAAAATTCTTGCGGGTCTCTGTGTGAAACTCGGAAACTTAGCTGACGGCCGGCAAACTAGCTTAACACGGCTATAGCTGTGCGCGCTGGCAATACCTAGCACCTTACTCGTCTAATGTTATCAAATTATGTTTTGGTAGGCTATTTATAAACATTTCGGATTTAAATATTGAAATTTTTTCGGTTAACACTGGTGAGAAACATATTTCTTTGTTTCTTGTTAACAATGTCAGCTTTAATATGGTCTGACTAGAGCAAAATACGATGCGTAAGTCCTAATCTCGTATTTATTTTTTATTCCCAGGTAAGTAGAAATATTAATGACCAAGAGTAATGTTTGTTTTTGTCCCCTCCCCTTCTTGCTGCCCTTTTCTTGGTTAACTTGGTCATGCTTCGCATTTATTAGGTTTCTCAGTGCTTTTAACAGGCAAGAAATAGTTACATGCTTTCTATTGTATAAGATTTAATACTTACTAAAATAATGTCGTTTAAATTCGTTATCCATAATCAAAACCAAAATTTAAATTTTTAAGAGTGGTTACAATACGTTCTCAGACGTGTCGGTGGGACAGTTACAACGTAGATGTTGGCGAAATTGTTGACAAGGCGTGTTGCTGAACTGTTTATTTCTCTTACCGGGAAAAATTCTAACAATTACCGAATAAAGTTTCCACATGCTGTATTTACAACCCTCTTCGTTAAGTAACAAAGCTCTTACACATGTGTGTCACTACTACACGCGCGCAACTGTTCCAGCGGAGTGGTTTCGGTTGGACGCGTGAGGTCATGTACTAATGAAATAGCCGATGTTGTTTGTTTTAATTTCGTATATACTCTGGTTCAGTGCGTGATGGCGAGTGTTCAACGTTCGAAAGTTAAACGCTTTGAGCCGTGAACGACTTCTTAAACTACTGTAACAATTTAAAGGCCATACAACATATAAAGTGCTTGGATGTTTTTTAGAAATTGGTTATTTACCACAGCCCCATCAGATTACTCAACGTGGCCAGTACCAGAGAGCTATAAATAAATTAAAAATAAACCTTTTAAATAAGACAAAAAGTGACGGAAGAAATATGAGCAGACTAAGCGTTAAAAAGTCATAGAACATATCTAAATGCGACCATGGGCCGAAACTGTGAACATTTATACTGTTACAGTTATTCAAATGTCAGTGGGCTAAACCATGTTCGCTAAGGGATGGAGTCCTTAAATTAATAAAAGGGTTTATTATAATTTTCGTATTTATTAAAATAATTACAAAGAAAATACTTTCGTATCAATATCTCATAATAAATTGACACCTCTTGCTATTTTCAATTAATAAATTCAATCAGTACATTTTACAATTACCTCAAAAAATTAATTTAATTAAATAACTAAAATCAGTCACAACGAAGTGTGTATCAAAACCTAATGAATTACTTATATAATTTTGTATGTTCATATTTGACAGTTCTAATATTTACAATAACGTCCGTAATGTTCTTATAGTCCCACCTCAGTTAAGTCCAGGTGCCACGAGTCTGTAATGTTCTGGAGTTCTCCGAGCGCCCTCATGCGCAGTAGCCCAGGTAGGGTTTCGCGCTCTCTCGTCCGTTCACACCACAAACACCTCGTCTGCCGTCGCTTCGCTACCTCCCGTCGTCGTCCGTCCTCGTCACCGATGTACCTCCCCGCACTCGACTTCGCACCGGCCCGCACTTAGCTGAACTACCAACCGTCTCCCAACCCTCGGGCAGCTCGATATTCATAGAGTCGTAGGTCATCGCCCAGAAATTTTTCCAAATGCCGCGTTGCGCGGAGGGCCCTAGTTCCCAGAATATTCTTGCGCATCCTCTAAAGTTGTTGGCTTCTCCATCATGGGAGAGCAGAGGCTGTGACGCCAGACAGGTCAGCTTTCAATCATTCCCGGCCGCCTGGCGACGGGACCGCGAACGGGTCTGCCTAGACTGAGGGGAGGGTTGAGGTCGGTCACCCCCACAGAGCCGAGTCCACGCATTGTGCCCGCGCCCCGTGCGGCAGTATACGCATAACAGCACGTTATGCTTTTAGAAATATGACAATATTGTGTAAACAGTTAAAAAACGTAAACAAATTATTTGAGAGTTTTTTTAATGTTGATGTCAGATGGTCGTATGCTGTTTTACGTATAGCAGAAGGATGTGGAATCGGTTCCTTAATATAAAACTTTAGCCTGTCTTCTGAAAACGTGTGAACTTACTGTGATTTGACTTTAGTGCCGCTCTTTTCCCCAGTTGACGTAATTTTAGTTTTGCATTATGAAAGCCAACATTTCCAATTCTAATTTCTCACGTTTCTACTCTGGATCTTGCAGCAATAATATTTTCCCCGCAATATACAAATGCGTTATAATTTTTTGTAAGGGCTGTTCATGGTAAAGTGAGCACTTTTGAATTCCACCTCCGAAAAATGTCACTGCCCCTAACATAAGGTATTTTAACGGGCACACTGACTGGCATGCACCCAGTAAAGTAGTTCCAAGACTTGGCGTTGAATTAAAAGTGTTAGGTAAACATATGTGAGTACTGGAGCAATTTCTCTTGGATTCTGCAATTTAACGAATATAGATATAAGAATAAAATTTTTTTACAAAAATTTACTTTTCTAATAACTTTACAGTGATCTCCTGTTTCCCCCGGCCTTTCATTCCAGCTCTGCTCCATACTCCTAAGTCACCTTATCGACTATCGAGACCGCGCTGTTTAGAGCCACCCAAATCTCATCACTCACTCGACTTTGTACTGTGTATATTTATAACCTCACATGTATATGTCTAAATGGATGTGTTAATTCCCTATTAACAACAATTCCACATATCATAACATTTCTATCACTTGTCTAATATCTATGAACTATTAAGTATGAAAAAAAAGATCATACGGGTGCAATAAAGCAAACAAACTTATGCAAAAAAAGGCTGTACTACCACGATCAGAATGAAAATATCTACCAAACACATGATTTAACGAGAAAAATTCATGCCCGTTTATTGTATATTTCCCCGATGAGTGTGATAAGTATTCTCTTTTCAAGATACAGGCCTCTGGTTTTGGACACTCCCGTCGCCNCCGCGCCCCGTGCGGCAGTATACGCATAACAGCACGTTATGCTTTTAGAAATATGACAATATTGTGTAAACAGTTGAAAAACGTAAACAAAGTATTTGAGATTTTTTTAATGTTGATGTCAGATGGTCGTATGCTGTTTTACGTATAGCAGAAGGATGTGGAATCGGTTCCTTAATATAAAACTTTAGCCTGTCTTCTGAAAACGTGTGAACTTACTGTGATTTGACTTTAGTGCCGCTCTTTTCCCCAGTTGACGTAATTTTAGTTTTGCATTATGATAGCCAACATTTCCAATTCTAATTTCTCACGTTTCTACTCTGGATCTTGCAGCAATAATATTTTCCCCGCAATATACAAATGCGTTATAATTTTTTGTAAGGGCTGTTCATGGTAAAGTGAGCACTTTTGAATTCCACCTCCGAAAAATGTCACTGCCCCTAACATAATGTATTTTAACGGGCACACTGACTGGCATGCACCCAGTAAAGTAGTTCCAAGACTTGGCGTTGAATTAAAAGTGTTAGGTAAACATATGTGAGTACTGGAGCGATTTCTCTTGGATTCTGCAATTTAACGAATATAGATATAAGAATAAAATTTTTTTTACAAAAATTTACTTTTCTAATAACTTTACAGTGATCTCCTGTTTCCCCCGGCCTTTCATTACAGCTCTGTTCCATACTCCTAAGTCACCTTATCGACTATCGAGACCGCGCTGTTTAGAGCCACCCAAATCTCATCACTCACTCGACTTTGTACTGTGTATATTTATAACCTCACATGTGTATGTGTAAATGGATATGTTAATTTCCTATTAACAACAATTCCACATATCATAACATTTCTATCACTTGTCTAATATCTATGAACTATTAAGTATGAAAAAAAAAGATCATACGGGTGCAATAAATCAAACAAACTTATGCAAAAAAAAGCTGTACTACCACGATCAGAATGAAAATATCAACCAAACACATGATTTAACGAGAAAACTTCATGCCCGTTTATTACATATTTCCCCGATGAGTGTGATAAGTATTCTCTTTTCAAGATACAGGCCTTCTGGTTTTGGACTCTCCCGTCGCCCGGTGACAACACTCCCGTGACTATATTCTCAAGAACACCAAGTGACAGGGTGCGAGATGCCACCCTCACCTCCGGGCACTTGTCCG
>NQII01002753.1:401770-428523 GCA_002778355.1 Clitarchus hookeri
GTTGAACCATCGCATTCCATTCTCGGGAGTCGTGGTGGTAGCAGTGAAAGCTGACTACCAGTGATTACTACGAGCGGAGCAGGAACGGGACGAACAGCCAAGTCCACAGACGGCAAGTGTCAAGATGGCGATCGGAGGTGTGATACCGGAAACGGTGATCTTGGTGGCGGTGGTAAGTCGACTTTATCTTCAGATGTAGCGTGCGGAAAGTCTGCAGGTCGTGTCTGAATTTAAAAGAGTACTCTTTCGAGAGAGCACTCTTTCGCACAACCATGCGAGAGCACGATAACCACTGACTCATTTCTCTCCGACATCACATGTACCAAAACGATAAATGAAAATTAATACTGGTTTTGCCCTTCATTTTACTTATTATGTTTTGTATTCTGATGGCAAGGAAAATTACATATACCAAAAGCATACTCTCCTGAATTTTTTGTTTCGAATTTAAACTTTTTCAATTACCTGTAAACCAACACAAGTGACAACTGCATCTCTTAGACAACCTGCCATAGAGGGTTTGAGAAAACCAGATTAGTAGAGCGGTACTGCCGCTTGGTATTTCACCAGAGCAACAAACAAAATATGCCAGGAAAATTATGCAAAATTTGTGGACAGATGTTTCTAATATCAAAAAAATATTTACAAACTGTCACCAATGAAAAAAATATGTTGTTCATAGAACATTAAATAATACATGAATAGTGATTATTTAGTCTCAATTTTTTGTGTCTTCTAGTGCTAACAGAAATATTAAGGTAAGACTTTGTGGTGTAAACTGGCCAGGAGAATGACTTTAACACGTTTAGTCTAAATATCTCCAACATACAAGTTAACTAAAACTTAAGCGTACGGCCAAATTATTTTACCAGGCATTAGTGTTAATACAAATGTAGTGGATTTTGGTTTATATTTATTTTTGGTCAGTTGAAACACTGAAGATATGAATTTTCCACTTTTACAAGCATTAAAGAAACCATTTTTAGGTCTGAAGAATAGTTCTTGTTTTCTATTTCAGTCTCTAAAAGTGCATTATTTCTAAGTGAAAATGGCCTAAAAAAAAAGGCTCTTTCATAAATATTTTTTTTAGTTGCGGAAGATAGAGTTGGGGGGGGGGGGTATTAAGTGAAGTACGGGTACGTGCGACATATCTTTATCCTCAATATTACGTAATCTGAAATTTTTATACAAGTGTGTTTATGAGGTCCGACTCTCAAAGTTTTACCAGAAAAATTATGCAATAAACAATATTCATGGCTACATATGTGTGTGTGTAGGTGTGTGTGAAATTCTGCGCAGATTATCATTTAAAATACGCATAACTTATTCAGAGGAAATATAAAACAAAAATATGTGCGAAAAATATCTGGAAGAAACAATTTTGGAACTAATGCACGAGCTAATCAATTCAGGCTAAAATTCTAACAAGCAAGGCCCAAAAAAAGTTTAAAATAAGTGAAACTTTAATTGACAGGTTCACTCCAAAACAAATGAACGCTAACTTACAAGAAAAAAAAAAAGAAACAATATTTCGGGAAGATGAAAGTATAGAGCAAGATGTATCTCTATGCTCAAGGTCGGCTGGGCGTATCTGCGGCAGAAATTAAGTCTACAATACCCCGGATTATCGACTACTCAAAAATGTAATCTCAAAATAATTTGCCTATCACCCNAAAAGAAACAATATTTCGGGAAGATGAAAGTATAGAGCAAGATGTATCTCTATGCTCAAGGTCGGCTGGGCGTATCTGCGGCAGAAATTAAGTCTACAATACCCCGGATTATCGACTACTCAAAAATGTAATCTCAAAATAATTTGCCTATCACCCAAAACAAAGTACTATAATTTTTAAATGGCGCAACTTTATTGCTGTCATCTAGACAGCGATTAGCAGAGAGGAAACTGAAGAAAAATTTTCAAGTTGCAGCCATTGTGAGCGATATGGATAACTGAAAGTAAAGTTTGTGGGAANAGTTTTACCAGAAAAATTATGCAATAAACAATATTCATGGCTACATATGTGTGTGTGTAGGTGTGTGTGAAATTCAGCGCAGATTATCATTTAAAATACGCATAACTTATTCAGAGGAAATATAAAACAAAAATATGTGCGAAAAATATATGGAAGAAACAATTTTGGAACTAATGCACGAGCTAATCAATTCAGGCTAAAATTCTAACAAGCAAGGCCCAAAAAAAGTTTAAAATAAGTGAATCTTTAATTGACAGTTTCACTCCAAAACAAATGAACGCTAACTTACAAGAAGAAAATAAAAGAAACAATATTTCGGGAAGATGAAAGTATAGAGCAAGATGTATCTCTATGCTCAAGGTCGGCTGGGCGTATCTGCGGCAGAAATTAAGTCTACAATACCCCGGATTATCGACTACTCAAAAATGTAATCTCAAAATAATTTGCCTATCACCCAAAACAAAGTACTATAATTTTTAAACGGCGCAACTTTATTGCTGTCATCTAGACAGCGTTTAGCAGTGAGGAAACTGAAGAAAAATTTTCAAGTTGCAGCCATTGTGAGCGATATGGATAACTGAAAGTAAAGTTTGTGGGAANGAGGAAACTGAAGAAAAATTTTCAAGTTGCAGCCATTGTGAGCGATATGGATAACTGAAAGTAAAGTTTGTGGGAAAATATTTACATTTTAACAGAAGAAAAATTACTTTAACAAATCCAGTGGATATAACGAGGGGGGAAATGGGCATCCTATGACGTACCGCCTTTAAACATGCTGTTGAGGAATAATCTGTTGGATCATGGCGTTCCTATCCTGTGTGGCAGAGACCCCAGACACTTCACTACAGATAACTTCTACTGACTCCTAAACTTGATAGCAGACTTCATCGTAACCTATCTGGCTGTGCACGACGGAAGATAAAACACCCCACGCAATTACTTTTCCCACCACAGAAGTTTACAAGAAGTACCCGCAAAAAAATACACCCACACATTAATTATAAGATTGTTGTAGATTCGTGAAGGTTTTTTAAAAACCATGGCACAATGCATCTGGCATTAATTATCGAAAAAAAAAAAAAGAACGGCTATAATAGACGTTAAATAAAACGCGAGAGTAGTAGTTATAACTGCAGTGGTGTGTTTTCAGAAAGGCATTTTATTGTCTACATGAATTTTAACCGGCCTGTAATGAATTAATTTCAACTGAATACTCGAAATATGCTTTTATTTATAATTTTTTATCAGTATGCACTTGGAAATATCNTAATTTTTTATCAGTATGCACTTGGAAATATCTGTTTTTCCTTGTGTATCACAAAAAACCAGCTGCCAACACAGTTCTAATACCGAACGTGAATGTTTACTTTGATGAACTAACTTCCTCTCCTATTAGGAAAGTGTGTCGAAGGCCCAAGTAACCAGCTCAATGAAAGCAAACTTACCTCTAGCTCACTATCCAAGTAGCGAGGAAGTCTATTGAAATACCACTTTCAAAGATACACATTTATTATAACTTTTTTGTTAGAAATAAAACTTTACTTTGTTATGTAGGTGGTAGGATCGAATGTTTAAGTTGCCGAGGACTTGCGATGCCGTGTTCGTGCGTTACTCGCCACTGTAACTAGCGGTGAGAAAAAAAATTGATCTCTCGCCACGGCGGTGGACCCAGCAGTAAATCGCGTGTTATAGTTTATTCGCGGCTTAATCACACTTTCTGGATCAAATCTTAGAAAAAACACCACATGTATTACATGGTCGGTTGTTTTATAATTATGTCATTTATCACAAGTGTTTTATTCTTGTGTTAACATGAAAGTACCTTATTTTATGGTAAAACTTTACTTATATACTTAACGTATTTTATACTTTAATTATTGTATTTTATTTACAATTAATTTTCAAAAAAATTTATTGTAACCAGGGAGAAACTAGGTGTGGTGGTAATGCCTACTAATTAATAGTCCATATGCTAATTACCATTACACTGAGTGCGCACGTATGCGGTGAGCTGTCCTTCTTGTTTAATTTTCTAATCTTTTTTTTGCATGAGGTGGAGGAATATCCTGTAAATAGAACTTTAGCAGGGCTTCAGAAAAGTTGGAAGTAACTGTGAATGAACTATATTCATACTATCTTTACGCAACACACTGTGATGTTTCTGAATACCTGTCCCCAAGCATTTAAGAAACTTGCCAAAAACGCACATTTGAATCACAAAAAACGTTGAAAAGAGAAAACTTCAGTGAAACTTCGTTGAAAAGAGAAAAACTAGAAAGATAGCGGTTTTGCGTGCAGCTCTAATAAATTTTTACTATGTCAGTTTTCCCTTGTAATTTAACTCAAACATTTGTCAAAACGACCCAGCCAAGGATTTTATTGTNATTTTTACTATGTCAGTTTTCCCTTGTAATTTAACTCAAACATTTGTCAAAACGACCCAGCCAAGGATTTTATTGTATGGGCAGGGAAAAATGTGTGTTAAAAATCTTCAGGAGTTCTTGAACTGAAACATTTTCGTAAATAACTCGTAGCTTGTATATTTTAAATCGTACATAAAGTTTGGCATCGTGGTGAATACTTAGTATGAGGCAAACGTTGTTTTGGGTCGTATGTGTTTATATACAGTTCACAGTTATTTATGTAAAAATAAGTAAACCGGTGTAATNCAAACGTTGTTTTGGGTCGTATGTGTTTATATACAGTTCACAGTTATTTATGTAAAAATAAGTAAACCGGTGTAATTACAGTCAATTCGCTGTTTCTTCCCCTTTTTGAATAAAACCATTGAAAATTCCCCCCCCCCCTGTATGACGTATTTGGTTATTTCCTGTATATGTTACGTATTACAAGAGTCCTATACGTTTGTTAAAATAAAAATACGTTATTTTTTGGTTAACTTTACTTACATACTTTTCTTATCTTGTATCTATATGTTATTGTATTTTATTTATAATTAATTTTTTTTAATCCATTAATAAAACACGGGAGAAAATAGGTGTCGGTAATGCCTAATAAGAAATAGCCATGATAAAAATATTACGACAATAAGAGCGCAAGAATATGGTGCGTTATCAATTTGGTGGAATAGCCTGGGGGTTAGCTGTCGTGCAGGTCATTCTAGAAGGAAGCCATTTTGCACAGGCATACCTTAAATTATGTAGTTCGATTAAAGAAGCGGAAACACGGCNGTCATTCTAGAAGGAAGCCATTTTGCACAGGCATACCTTAAATTATGTAGTTCGATTAAAGAAGCGGAAACACGGCCAATTCCCGTGTGGGTGGAATAAACCGGTGGAAAAAGTGGAGCATGTTTTTTTTTCTTCATTACATTAATGTTTTTANAATTCCCGTGTGGGTGGAATAAACCGGTGGAAAAAGTGGAGCATGTTTTTTTTTCTTCATTACATTAATGTTTTTATCTTTTTCTCGCGGACCATTTGACATGGGCCAATAACTTTGGTACAGATCAATGCATATCGTCAATGCAAATCGAAATTTTTGAAAGGTATGCAGAAGTACCAACTTCTACACTTACATAGTAAATATCTGTTAGAGGATAACATTTGGAAAATGTAGATGTGAAAGTAAGAATCAGACAATAAATAAAAAAAATGTTATTTTATATTAGGAACTAAAAAACGAATCAATCTTTCACTATGAAAAAATACTAATAATGGTCTCATTATAATTTTCAGTCTCCTATATTCACTCCATCAGCAAGACTGAAAGAAAATGATCTTTATTAATGTACACTATCCATAAAATTATTTTTAAATTTACTTTCTACTTAATCTCAGTATTTACATTACTTCTGTTCATTTCACTCCCCATCACAAGTGTATTAAACTATACATGGCAATATTGATTTCTTGCACGTGAAGCCGGTTGTAGAACAAGCCTGCTTGCATCCACATTTTAAGAGTTCTGCGAGGTACCCGGTTGTATGTGGCAATGAAATCCACACTGGCTCCCAGATTCCTCCATATTTCTTCCATGCCTGATCAGCTGGATTTGGCTCCTTGATCATTGCAGTGGCAGCTCGACTCCAAATAAACCCTCCTTGAAAGGCAGCACGCCAAAAGTGAAGAGGAAGTGCATCCTTTGTCAGCGGAATGTCTTCAAGCTTGCGTCCTTTCTTAGCGAAGAGATTCATTCGTGCTGAATCGACAGTAGTATCACTGCTGGACTTTTCATACACGAGTACTGCAAACTTCTCAAGAGTTTCCATCGCCTCTGTAATGTTACCATGTGACACAGACAGAAAGGTAGATGTAAGGTCTGGGAAGGCACGTCACGTTTCCCATGTTGCTTTTTCCAACTTTCCAAAGAATGCAGAAACTACATCGTACCCAAAGAAGGGAACGAAAAACCAGCAATGCACTAGAAATTTGTGAGCCAAGTGTTCTGGCTATGGTGCGTGCAGTAATACATTTATTGCTTTTCCCAGCACGAAGGGATACCCATATTTCTGGTTCTCCGACAAGTTGTTGTACTGCAGCAATAGCAAGGACGAGAACATCGGTATCAACTTTTCGTAACAAGATTGTTTGGCATTCACGAGCTACTGTATCGGCTGCGTTGAGTATGAGCTTTGTATCAGCTTCCTCATGGTCGCATGGACAAATATTTAACATGGATTCCCCGTTGCAAGATGACAAGACATCTGTCGCTACAGCGGTATACAAGTCCTGCCCATCCTGTGCAATGAACACTTTGTAGTTTGCTAACATATGGAAAAGCTCTGTCTTGTTTTGCGGATCCCTCAAGGAATTTGACCAGTTGTTAGGCATTTTCGTATTTGGAGCAACGTGTGTTCTTTCTCCCGAACCACTCTTTTAATGTGCCGTATTCTCAAAGCTTTCAGGCAGGTATCTGTCACATATAACATCCATGAGCTCCATGTGTACTGCTGTCATTTTCAAGTAATCCTGAAAAGTTCTACTTGATCTGGGATTCAATATGTCGACTTCAAGAAGAACGTATGGTACAGTTAGGCCAGATTCAGCTATTGTGCCCTCGAAATATATCAGGCTTGGAATAAGATTTGACTTCCGGCAAGTGTGCATGCTACCCATGTTGGTGAGAGAAGGTGGAAACAGCTGGTTTTCATGCTAGAAAAACTCCTGTACGTCGCATGCACGGATCTGACTTGCGATGTTAAATTTACTGAATAGTGCCCAATCACCTGTTCTCAAATCAGGGGAGCATACTACTTTCTCTTAATGATAAATTTCACAGGTATTATTTGTTATCTGTGTTGTGATTTATTTTATTCTATCATAANTACTACTTTCTCTTAATGATAAATTTCACAGGTATTATTTGTTATCTGTGTTGTGATTTATTTTATTCTATCATAATACACACTAAGGCCTAGTTTGTGTGCTGTGTTAATCATTTATTACAAGAATTTTCTTTTCCTAACAAAATTAGGTATTATTCTCCCTTTAAAGTGTTAATTTGACTTCATTATGTTCGATATCAAATTATAAACGATTAAGTCTTTAGGAATTTCGTAACGGAGTTTTATTATGAAACCATGGTGGATGAGCGATACATATTGTTATTTGTAACTGAAAAAAATGAGAATCGTGAAGTAATGAGCCTACATGCTGAAATAAAAAAAAATTATTTGAAAACAAAATTATTTTAATGGCACCAATTAATCTTTCTATTTGGCTTTGTGAACCATATACATACCTGTGTAGGCTGACTGTTGTGAGGGTATGAAATACGAGAACATGAACATTTGTTTAGTCAATCATTATTTGAAACAATGTAGTTTGAAAATAAACCTTCAGGTAGTGCGAAGTTGTAAATAAATCTTGGGAGTATAAAACTTTACTGTCTCTTGAAAATAATTTGTTAAAATTTCATACCACATTGGAATTAATACAATTGATTAGAACACGAGAGCCTCTAGTTCTTTGTATTCTTGGTATTAAACATAACGAACGGAACAGCGTAATCATAAACAGCCCGCAGCCAAAAATNCTCTAGTTCTTTGTATTCTTGGTATTAAACATAACGAACGGAACAGCGTAATCATAAACAGCCCGCAGCCAAAAATAAAAACGGCAACGCAAACAAATCTGGGTACACGTGACGACCAAAGTTCTGTCCGTTCTCTCTCTTATCTGCGTTAANAAAAACGGCAACGCAAACAAATCTGGGTACACGTGACGACCAAAGTTCTGTCCGTTCTCTCTCTTATCTGCGTTAATTTTAATCAATTTTAACATGAGCATACGAAATAACAGCACGTTATATATATATTTATAACTTTACACATCCAGCCAAGTTATAAAATTCCATGCAGCCTATGGAAACTGAATGCATTCCGACCAATCACAAGCGAGCAGCAAGGGACCCATTACACACGTCCTGTGGCGTCACATCACAGAGCTACGTTTTAGTGGTGGAAGTGTGAACTATCAAGCAACAGGGTGCAACCCAGAGCTAACACCAGCTTACCTTGCAACAGTTCACCACACCCCACTTAAAGATACCAAAACTCCGGTTGGACTACTTTTCTATTCGCTTTCAAGACTCAGGAAGAATGCTGATTGGTTTCAGATTCGTATATTTCTTCCGTTTCGTGGACTTACCGATATGTATAATTTTAGAGTATTTCCATTCTTGCCGGATGACATAATTTTCCAGCTAGTAGTTATAATGTACGTGTAGCTAAATCCAAAAATGCTAATTTTTTCGGACATTAAAAGTTGTGTACGATACATTTTTTATAATATGTCATTTATGTTGTCTTTGGTTGGAGAACTTTCTGTTTCCAGTTCGAAATATAGTTCCCGAGTTCCCGGTACAAGATATCACGCGGCTTATAAAGGTTCTCGACTGCAATCACATAATTTTTATATTTTATTTCACTGAAGGGCTGTTCTTTATTCGCGTTCTATACTTTATCGAAGCTCAAACTTAAACAGCTAAAACAGATAGCCACATCTCATCCTGACTTTCCACTTATCCTACTGCAGCGATACAATTTACAGTTCGGATTCTGTATTAGTAGGCTAGGGGCAGGGCTTTTTCCCCGATAAGATCTCAATACCAGTTGTTTTCCAAAACATTTCAGTTAATATGCACTTTCGTGGTTGGATGATTTTAAATGTCACGTGCCTCAAGTGTCGGCCCGTGAAGCATGGACGTTCAGTATCGCAGTACCTTATTACGATTGGCCCAGTCAAATAAGAGCAGGTCTTCTCACGTAGACATGCGGCCAATAATCAAAGGAAGTTGTGGTTGTGGACGGAGGATATTGAAGTATAGCATGGTCATAAATATTTTCGCAAAATGCGCCAGTCCCTATGTATTAGTGCAGATGGTAGGTGAAGTCGCAACCAGGTCTCAGTTACCTCAAATACATGGACGTAATTACTGTTCATTATCATTTTTTAAATTTAATGTCTTTGGTGCGGTGAAAATGAATTCGGATTATGATTGGATCTCCATTGCCCACCATGACTACCAAAAGTGTAACNTGTCTTTGGTGCGGTGAAAATGAATTCGGATTATGATTGGATCTCCATTGCCCACCATGACTACCAAAAGTGTAATAAAAAAAACTAAGACCAACATATAAGAATGAGAAACACAAATGCAATAAAAATGAGATAACATGAATAAACACACGTAAGGAACAAAATACAACGATCCAGTTAGACAAACACCGAAACGGAAACAAAAGGAGACAGCAAAATTACGATAAAACGAAAACAGCAAAAACCACAAGCGAAACAGGCAATGCAGTTTGACAATGCTTGCTATTTCTAGNAATTACGATAAAACGAAAACAGCAAAAACCACAAGCGAAACAGGCAATGCAGTTTGACAATGCTTGCTATTTCTAGGCATTGTGGAACATATGGTGGCGTGTTGTGGCTTGGAATACGCGCTATCTTCACACGTAAATCCGGTCTCGCGCTCTAGAGTATGCCAGTGTGTGTGTCACTTATAGGTTGAACTGCTGTTCTCAAGGCTGGTGAGGGCCACGTCTGACACAGGAATGACTACCACGGTGTTGTCAGAACACGGAAATATTTACTGCACAATAAGACACTACGGCAAGTATCGCATTTATCAAACCTAGCATGTTAAGTTTCGACAATAAAATTTGACTGAAGTACCGGTTAACACATACAAAAGTGATATTGGCCTACTTATTTTTCTATTCATTTCAAGTATTTAATTACGAACTAGTTTTCTTTCATAAGGCTATTAAGGAAATTTCGTTATAATGTATTCATAAACGATATTGCGGCGAAGCACTAATAAACAAGACATTTATTTTTAAAACTTATATGTTAGGATTACGAGAACTAAAGTACAGGCTCGCTTTGTTTCAAATAACAACTGAAAATTGATGTTAGGTGTAGGTGAAATTCAAATAAAGAGAGAGATGGGTTCCTTTATGCAAAACCGATCTGGATCAGACTCATGATACAAGGTAAGTCAAGCGCATGTTCTCATCCCTTGACCACCCTCCACGACGTCACATTGGTATAAGAAGAAAGGTCGCGCGGAAAAAAAAGGAGTAGAACATTTTTGGCGTCTTGCTGTGTTGTAAATGTGAAAGTTTACAAGTTTTACACTATGCCTAGCTTAGGGTTGCCAACTTTTAAAATTTTCCATAAGGGACAGTTCAGACAACTCAACAAACATCTGATCCCAAAATATGCGTGCCTAGACATTTTCATTATTAGGAGGGCGGTGTAAAATTTCGTCTAGCTTTGTAGCACATATATATATACATATATACATATATGTATATATATATAACTCAAATTTCTGAATCACAGACAGAAACAACGTTCAGTGGTACAGGTTTTTTTAAAATATTTATTAACTTGGTCTATATTTAACTCTTATCGCAGGTAGTTTTTCGATGAAAGGATCCATAACATATTTCAGTGGCCTTTGTTTCATAGTTCATCATGCAGGCTCACATTTAACATGAACCAGTTTTGGTAAACGATCGTTCACATTATACTTTATTCACACGAATTATACAGAAATCAGAAGCAGCCTTTTTGTATTGTGTAAATATATATCCTAATAATCGTAAGATTTAACAACTCTTTTCATTTGTTACATCTGCAATAGTTAAAAAAATTAACTTCAGGATAACATTGGATGCTGTAGAGATTCTATAAAATCAGTTTGAATTTTGTTTCTTAAATATGTATTAATATTTGGTCCTGCTTCCAAATGCTCCTTTATAAGAGGATCATGCTGTCACGCGCTNTGCTTCCAAATGCTCCTTTATAAGAGGATCATGCTGTCACGCGCTCGCTGCTTCACATCGCTTGCGAGAGTGGAAATGTGTGAGTGTCACGCATGTAACCCGAGAGTGGGCAGCGAAGACAAAGACCAGCTTACGCAGGCTTGCCGCCTAGCGTGGCTTCGCGTTAACCCTTTTGCGGCTCGCGTGCTCCTGATCTTCAGCTGATAGAATTATTGGATTATTTGAAGAATGTTCTGGTTAATGACATTGTTTCTTGCAGCGTGAATTGGGTTGCGGCGAAACTTCCAGATCAAGGCCAGCGATAGTATAAAAGCGCGACAGCCTCCAAACCGGATGTTAATGAGAGTAGGGGGTTTGGGCGATTGTGCGACCTTAAGAGACAGACAACGAGCCAGAAGAGCAACGATTGGTCCCGGAAGTAACAAGCGGGAGAAAAATCTGTGACTACGAGCATCGGTGCAGTTAAGAGCTGGCAGGCTGGACTATTGAACTGGATGCTTCAGTGAAAGACATTTCAAATTTTGGCAATAGTCATACTGAATATGTACTAACGATGAGTGTGATTTCATTGACTATAACCAAACAGAATCATTGAGAAGGACTTAAATTAGTTTTTAGATGTACATTTAATATTGTGATTACTGAGAAATAAAAACAGTGACAGTGGAGATAGATAGTTTAATGTTGTAAATAATAGCTGCGTGAATAAAATACTAATTTATTTAGTAATTTTTATTATGACCTCCATCCCTCTTGAGCCCGGATACGCCCCTCAGGCATCTTGAAACAATACTTTTTAGGAAAATCTGTTATTCGGCGGCTAATGAAGTCTGAAATACTATTTGGTATATATCCAGTATATGTATAAAAAAGACAATTCGTTTCTTAAGCAGGTGACTCAGTGTCAATTTAGTTATGTGTTAGNTATATCCAGTATATGTATAAAAAAGACAATTCGTTTCTTAAGCAGGTGACTCAGTGTCAATTTAGTTATGTGTTAATGTATTCTTGTAACGTTTCAGTTCTCCGGTCATTGCAGCTAAAGTTAGTGAACAGACTTTGAAATTTTTTTTTTCGCAGGGAATATAATCCGCTTGCACCCTCTTTGGCCTATAATATGTTGGAAGATATTTGCTGTTCGTGAATATCGAACTAATGTGTTTTGCCAGTATTTCTCAAGTCTCTTTTACATATTCTGGTAAAAATTAAACTTGTGTTATTATATGAAATTATATTGCTTTATTAATTGCTTGGTACTACTGGTGATATGCGAATTTCAGGCCATGTATAGGTCTTATGTCATCTAAAGTTCAAACTTACTGATCCATCACTGTAGTAAACAAATACCGCAAAAGAAACACTGTTTCTGTTTTCAAAGATACCAAAACTGTAAACATAACAAACAAACAGTCTGCTGTTACACTCCACTGAAAACAGACCTAATTGCAGACGATGCGAAAATCGATTCTTTATAAAATTGCAGGTCTACATTAGGCAAGCCATGGATCCCTTTGCCCACCCTGTAGGCTCTTCTGTGGACCTCAACGAAATGAGCAAGAAAAATTGTTATAAAATGAACAGTTTTAAATAATATCGGGTTATGTGAATAAGACAGACACTGTTTTAGATTTCAGTGCAACGTGCCCTTCATCACTTGCCCTTGATCCCATCCTGTGTTCAGCTAGAGCCCTTGTTCCCTTCGTGAGAAATTTTCCTTTGTGAATTTAAACGCTTTTTTTTCCACCTCAGGTTTTATTCTTTCGATTTACACTCTACGCAAGCTTAATTTGTCTTTACAACGCTAGCAAGTGTTTCTGCAGCCATGCAAAGCAGCAAACGCTAAAAAATGAAACATCTCCAACAGTTGCGCATCGGAAAACGATATACGGCTCGAGAAGGGCAAGTGACTCGTGGGGATATTCTAGGGTGAATATGGACTGCGAATTCTGACAGCAGCAGTTGATGCTACGACCAGGACACACTTCTCTAAGGCACGAACCCCACTAAGGGTCCTTGGACTGCGAAATTGAACACAGCCAGTAGTCATATACCACAAAATATTAGTTACAAACTTAGTCATAACTGAGAGTGATTTGAATAACGGGTTTGTTGGGTTTCAAAACAGACGCCACCAACACANTATCAGTTACAAACTTAGTCATAACTGAGAGTGATTTGAATAACGGGTTTGTTGGGTTTCAAAACAGACGCCACCAACACACACTGGAAGGAAAGATACTGCACACATCTCTGCAAGCGCTACTTACACGAACAAACTTGTTGATGAATGCCACCTGTTGGCATCAATTGCTACTGGTTTAGAGCTGCAGTGTAAACGTACTTGTTATGACGGAAGCGGTCAATTACTGGCACTGAGTTTATCAATATTCAGTTTATTTTCGAAGAAGTCTGAGATACGCGATAGGGGCTTTAAAACGTACCTATAAGACATACCCAAGGATACGGGAAATCCCGTTCAATACGGGACAGTTGGCAACCCTAGTCTAACTGTAAAGTATATGGCTACAAACATTACTCACGAAGAACTGAAAGCAGTGAAGTAAAATTTCTATTTTAATTTCCTGAAGGATGTTACTAAACATTTTTCAGTTGCATGCAAAGAAAACGACGAATTTAACGTGATGCCATGTAAATATGTTCGATTTAACCTCTTTGTTATACATTTTTTTACCTTAACTTGACTCGTTATTGAATTAAATGATTAAATTTGCAGAGCAAACGAAAAGGTGTTGCTTTGCATGAGAAGCACAAACTCTTTTCGCCATGATAACTGCTACGTATTTGTAGATTGATATTGTTGTATATTATTGTAGCAATATGTTAATTGGTCTGCCGCAAATGCTAATGGGCAAGAGTTTAATCGAACGTATAATACAGCCAATACAAAGCCGGTGTTTTTTCTTGATATCGAGAATTTATAAGTTTTTAAAGTGTGTATAGTCTTCAATAAAATGCACGGAATTTCAATTCAAATGCTTGAGCGAAAAAAGGCAACTAGAACTTGTGAGTCATGATTATAAATCATTTTGAGAGAGACGTATTTTTTCTCGCTTCCATTTGGCTCTGCATAACGATTCTGTTGTGTCGTACATTACTAAATTTATTTCCCTTGAACAATGTTCCCAAGGATGTCCTTTTCAAAGGAATATATCATAAAATATTATACGGTGCGGTGAAATAATTCAGTACACTTTGCAAACCAGTCAGCTGTAATTTTTTGTCTAAACATTTGTAAGTAGTTTCCTGTTTTGTTATTAAATATTGCTTGGAAATGTGGTGTGTTGTATTTAAATGTAGATATTAGTGAACTTGCAAAGGTTCGTAGGAATACATATTTATCCTAGGTTTCATTTCCATTTGTATTGTGATCATAATACACATGATAATAAACATCAGACTGGGGTATATAAGTACAAATTGAGCATATTTTATCTAGGAACAAAACGTCTAACGTACATAGTTAACCTCCTAATGGCAGAGGCAATCAGCAGAGGTCATCGTTGGGTCTTTGTAGACCTGTTGTTTTAATGTTCTCCGCAGATAAATGTCCATAGGCGTTAAGTCTGGGGAACTTGCAGGTCATTTCGTGTTTCCAGACCCACCGATCAACGACCACCGAAAGTTCTGTTAAGAACCATTTATTACATTATCATCATACGTACTGTCGAGAGGTGCTAGTAAAAATTATCATTCTATTTAAGTAATGAAGTACCCACTTAAATATCACCATCAAGTTATTAGTGACTTGAACCCAAGCAACTTTTGTCTGAAACATTATTTTCTACCACTGAAATTGGCGCTGTTATTATTAGGCGCCACACCCGGTATGTTTGTAAAAGTACTGCCATGTACATCTTGTGTATATATAATGCGTAGATGCAACAACTCCAAACCCTGGCAAATTGTTTGCGTTACAGGGCGAGGAGCAGAGGGGAACAAATTTCAATCAAGCCACTGCTACCATGCGTAGCAATAATACCTTGTCATGGAAAACGAAAGAGACATCACTCTCTTGACATGAATTTAATAATTTACATAACTTTACTCCTATTTATCAGTGTCAAAAGCAACTCCTGCAATATTTCGAAATATCTTCCTCGGGCAGTAAGTATTTTCTTCTGTTTTGTCGGCATGCTGATGCAGCTGAATGTGTGGAGCAGGTAAGTACGTTTGCCCTTAATTGGCTTCGTTCTCTCCAAAAATCCTTGGAGCGCACAAACATAATTTTAATATAATATTTCGGTGATTTACTTTACTAATTGTTGCTATAATTTTTTATGTAAAAATAATTTTCTTTTCTTATTTAAGGTTCACATTTTTCTCTACTTATTTGTATCTAATTATATGAGATGAATAAAAGTGATATCAACATTTCGACATAATTTATACTGTCAAACGCAATTGGAAATCACGGTCACATTTAATAAAAAATTTTCATAATTAAAAAAAAGATACATATTTAAATTTCTTAATAAACCAGTTCTCATATTTCAGATAAGGGTTTTTATATACGATCATTGTAACATCGACAGGGAAAAAGGGAATTCTCTCACAAATTAGTAAATTATTATAGTAGACAGATTTGGCCGATCCGAGGACAAGAACTGACGGCTGCGGATCTGCAGATACACCACCATAATGGATCAGCCATCTTGAATAACGCCACATCCACCATCTTGGATCTGCCATTTTGGATGAAGTCACAGCCACTTTCTTGGATCAGCCATTTTGGATGATGTCATAGTAGCAATATTTTTTTCCACAATCTAGTGTCTTGACATTGACCTTTGACCTAAATGTGGCGACCTTTAAGTTTAAAAACCCAAAAAATCGAACAAAAAAATTAAAAAAACTTACATTTCCGGAGGTTTTCCCACCCCCACCAGCCCTCACCTATACTCATTATATCGCATGCAGCAATATTGGTTTTTTCCTTTGTCATTTGTTTTTATATTGCTGGAGGATGCTATCTTGGATTTCATTTGTTTACTTTTACATTACCTAGGTGGTGCTAATTTACCCACCAGGCAAATTGACCATTTAGCCACCAGGCTGCAGCCATATTAGTTTATGTTTTTAATGTATAGGTTGCGCTGTCGGTGACCTGTATGTTGGATTCTATTTTGAACACATAGGTGGCACTGATGACTTCGACCACCACGTTGGATCTGGGTGACCTTCACCTTGATTCCAAATCTGTGGGCTTAACCCTATGCCCATGACCCTGAATATCCTTGAACCCAAAATATTCACAAAAAAATTCAATAATAAAAAAAATATTGAGAAGATTAAAAAAAATGAATTAATTAATTAAACTCTTGTCTTGTCATGAATCTTTCTATCAATCNCGGCACTGATGACTTCGACCACCACGTTGGATCTGGGTGACCTTCACCTTGATTCCAAATCTGTGGGCTTAACCCTATGCCCATGACCCTGAATATCCTTGAACCCAAAATATTCACAAAAAAATTCAATAATAAAAAAATATTGAGAAGATTAAAAAAAATGAATTAATTAATTAAACTCTTGTCTTGTCATGAATCTTTCTATCAATCTCGCAATCTATCCTTCAATCTTTCGATCAACCTCGCAATANTCTCGCAATCTATCCTTCAATCTTTCGATCAACCTCGCAATATTACCATCAATAAGTACAGAAATCATCACAGCAATCAGCAATCCACACATTTACCCACACACCAATCCATATAATCCATTCTCCAATCCACTCCAAACCACACACCAACCACACACCAATTCATACACCAATCAACACGAATCCACACATCTATCCATACGCCAATCTTCACGCCAATCGATACCCCATATCGATATCGCAGCCAGTATTCTCAGCGTCTTCTTCCTTCTTCATGTCGCTTGTTGCAGCAAATGTATTGGAGTGGTGTGTCTGTACATTGAGAAATTCACGATCGTGTTCAGCAGGACCACTGACTTCATGCTCGTTTTCATCAATGCTGCCTTCATGGTCATGTTCACCTCATGTTGTGTATTCTATATTAAATTTGCTATTCTTTGTAGCAGGAGCTATATGCTCGTAAGTATTTAGAGCCGACGACAGTTTATTCTGAAGTTCGTCAAATTCATGCGAAAGTTTTGCATGTGTACATTCCACACAAACCGACTCTACTGCACTCGTTCTGTTTTTAGCATTCATTGACTCATCATAATCGCCTGTCGAATCAGTACCCATCGATGTATTTTGTCGACAACACTTGCTGATTCCCAGTAGACGAAACCTTGCAGATCTCGGTATATTCCTTCGATGTATCAACTTGCACAAACTGCATGAAACCAATGTCGTAATGCTTCATCGCGTGAAAAGGACTCTTTGTACAGACTCTATAGGCATATGCGAGAAAATGACTTGGAAGGACATATACATTCACGCATGCAGACTCCAGTTACCTCACACTGTGCAGGTGCAGTCCTGTGAAAAGGCTAACACTGCTCTTGCCATGCAAGCACAGAATTTTTAAACTTTGCCAAGGTCAGCGGCCCTGCCTGTCCATTCATGTGATGTCACAACTCCTGCATGCGATTGGCCAGCAGCAATCCTTGGCAACTCGGTGCTTGGCTAGTTGGTGTCCTGAACAATGTGTTAATGGTGTAATATGATTGGTTCAAAGTCAATATGATGTCATAGAGCTTGCATACGTTATATATATAAGCAATGTTTGAGTGGGGGGGNGTTTCTGCAAGGCTTAGTTTGACAGTGGCAGTCAGTCGTAAGACAATTTGTCTCAGCTCGTGTAAGCAGCTAAATAAATTTTTTTTTAGTTTTTTTCTAGTAATATATGTTAATAAAGTTTGAACTCAAAACGTAATTTTTTTTCCTATTAACCCTATATCGTAACCAGTCTGTTATATACTGTTTTAAGTTAAAACTATCACATTAATGCAAATATTTAGGGTAATCACTAAGGAGGTAGAAATTATACTTGGAAACTGAATTTCACGATCCTGCCTCCTAGGAATTCGCAAATTATATTCGCATACGTAAATGTCTGTACATATTTACTTGTTTACAACCTGACTTGCGAAAAAATGTTGTCTGCTACATGATTATTAAATAGAATATACAAAAACAATCAATGTGAGCATAGGCACATATGATTCCAATTGAAAAAAACAAAATGTTTTTAATACAACATTTGANCAAAAACAATCAATGTGAGCATAGGCACATATGATTCCAATTGAAAAAAACAAAATGTTTTTAATACAACATTTGACTTTCAAAATTGACAGAATGGTAATTATGATGAATAAAAAATATAAAAGCTCTCTAATAAATGTGGTCCTGAGCCACATATTCATTGAATGAAAAAATAAATAGCTAAATGCTTAATACACTAATGTAATTGTACGAGGGAATGACAGCCTCGGTTGTATCTATTTTAGCAGATTTAAATAAGGTTTCCTATTGTTGCTTATGTAGTCTAGTTTTTAAAGCACCTGTCTCCTCTTCGAGAGTTTGTGGGTTCAAATCCATATGCTTTCATGAGATTTTTTCTTTTTTTAAATGATACAAATTTTCATTGGTAAGTGCAAAATTATAATTGAAATTTTTAAAAAGATTCTGAGTCGAAAATATATTTTTTCATACATTTTAGTGTATTTGTTTAAGATTTCGGCATTTTTAAAATTACATACGTAAAATAAATTTAAATAAATAATTATAATTATTTATAAATGAATCTATTCCTAGATGCTGATCGTTTAACAATTGATTTCACAACATTGGCTGCTCTGCCTGGCCATGCATGCTCGCAAACCCAACTCCAGTAACCCAAATGTTATAAAAACTGTGTTCTATTTCTAAGGTACACTTTTTCGTAATGTTTTTAAAAAGAAAATATATAATTAATAATAATTATGACTATATAAAAAAATTGTTACTAAATGTCTATGACTATATGAAAAAAATTCTTATTACTGAACTATTTACATCTACGATAGTAAAAAACTTTTTATAAAAAATTAATACTTTGCATAAGAATAATTACGACACAATATTTATTCGTCTCCCGCACATGCATGCTATTACTTCTTNAAAATTAATACTTTGCATAAGAATAATTACGACACAATATTTATTCGTCTCCCGCACATGCATGCTATTACTTCTTTTAAACCCTTGCCCCAGCACATGTCCCGATAGCCAAGTGGTCTAGGGCATCTGCATGCCGACCCAAGGCTTCGCAGTACGTTCCCGCCCTCCTCTAGACAATATTTTGAACTCAGCAAAAAAATTAAAGAAAAATCAGCGCCCCTAGTGGCCAACTCTTAAACTAATATGGTTGCCAAGCGAGAGCGACACCATTGCATTCTAGCTGCCATTTCTATAAACTAATTTGGTGGTCGTAGGAATGGCGTGCCCCCTAGCAACAGCCGATGTATACATAAGACAAGTGGAAACAAGATGGCGGAAAAGATGGTGGATGGCAGAAACAATATGGCGGACAGAAACAAAATAGTAGATGGAAACAAGGTGGTGACTGTGACATCATCGAAGATGGTGGCTGTGACATCACCTAAGATGGCGGATCAAAGATGTCGGTGGATCCACAGATCCGCAGCCCTCAGCCCTTGTCCTCAGATCGACATAATCTATCTACTTATTGTGAATCATAATTTCGTTTCCTTCTGTTTCGAAAATTTTTATTAACATGATTTCTTGATTTCAAATCTTTATGAACTTGGTACAATACTGTAATCAATGTGAGATTCTTCTGAGTTTTTCTTTAATTATTTCGTCCTGACTTTACAGGTAGTTTGTAACATGAAACTTATTACAGAAAGATCAAACGTATTAATTCTTCATTTATTATACATGTACCATAATGCTCAGGATTTGAAAATGAGGACGGCATAACGTTTGACACTATCTAGTTTAGTAAGCATTAACATTAAGGGCACCGTCTACTTGGAGCTTCTTAGCGAATTTGGGGCAGGGAAGCGTGGGATCAATAGGGGCAACACTGACACACGCACCTAGTGCCCCATCGCTCATACGCGCAAAGCGATGAACAGGCGTGCAGTGTTTCCGTCGTGCTGCATACACCTATGGGATTTTAAGCGGTGACCCTATTATTTGATTGGTGGCAAGTCTCAAGCAAAGTTCAATGCAGATCCCTAAAATAGTTTCGCAGGTTTACAACCAGTATATTGTTAGACGCAGCAGTGAGAAAAGGCGGTTCTTAGCTATGTCGGAGGGCTCGAGAATAGCATGTATAATGTGCATAATGTATTGGGAGCATTATTCATATCGTCTGAAGTGTGTTTTATTTACGTACATTGGTTTCATGAGGACATGTTTAGTGGTTTCGTAAAATACGCGGATTTCAAACACACTGAAACGGAATTCAAGCTACAGGTAAATNTGAGGACATGTTTAGTGGTTTCGTAAAATACGCGGATTTCAAACACACTGAAACGGAATTCAAGCTACAGGTAAACGGCGTCCTTCATTATTATTCGTGACACTAACATTCATTTTTGGTATTTTATTACCAGATATTTCATCATATAAGTCNTGAGGACATGTTTAGTGGTTTCGTAAAATACGCGGATTTCAAACACACTGAAACGGAATTCAAGCTACAGGTAAATGGCGTCCTTCATTATTATTCGTGACACTAATATTCATTTTTGGTATTTTATTACCAGATATTTCATCATATAAGTCNGGCGTCCTTCATTATTATTCGTGACACTAATATTCATTTTTGGTATTTTATTACCAGATATTTCATCATATAAGTCCAATACAATTCTCGATGAGCTTTCTTTCATGTGGTAAAACTATAAAATGTAAATTTCTAGTTAACATATCAAAGTGTCCTTCAGTTATTTCGTATTATTTATTTTTAATGACACATTTGTTATCGTTCGTTATATCTCCATTTATAACACCGAAACGAAAATTATGTCTAAATCTTCTAATACCATGCATTTGATTAATTACATAACATTCCTGAAATACCTGAAACGATATAAATGTATTTTGGAGACGCAAAAATTACAATTCCCGCAACTATATAAAACTATTCTTTTTTATAAGAAAAAATGTTAAGTAATTTTGTTGTGTAATGCGACAAAAAGGTTAAATTCACACTGAAAGATATTACGCTAACAGGTGACAATTCTTTTTCAGAAACGTAGTAATTATATGGTTCGCAGAAGAATGTCAAGATAAAATTACAAATGCAATGAAAGAAAATAATATAAATATCCAAAAATACATGTGGGTTCTACTTATTGACAATGTTTAGAATAAGAAGTCCCTACAGGTTAAGTAATATTCAATAGAGTCAGGTTTACCTGATCTTGTTATTAAAAGTTTCATAATTATCACTATGCTGATGATTTTATTTTTGTTCACTGTGATATAAGACATATTAACTTAAGATTGGTATGAATGAGTTAATTCCTAAAGAATGATGGAATCTATATTAAGATAATAGATTGTGTAGTAAAATAGATCTGGCTTGCAATTATTTCAGGAATTCATCTAAAAAATTAAACATTATATAGGCGTCTATTATAAACACGTTGAAAACCGAGTTGGTGAAAACAATTGTTAATCCTGCCGTAGAATATTTTAATATAATTTATTTTCCACATAGAAACACAATAAAGGTAAAAGATAATGCAACATTTTTAATTATCTTCTATTTTAATATAATATCCAAAGCAAATTTTTTTGCAACGATAAGAGCCCTTGACATAATGTTGTTATTTGAAATATTTATTTACTGAGGGTAACTTATTAGGTATTTAAATGTTATTCTAATACAAATAGAAAATTTTTATAATTTATTTATGTATTTTTAATATGAGAAATTACATTTAAATATTGAAAAATATCAGAACTTAAAACTAAAAAAACATTTTTGTAACGAATTTTAGGGATTTTTGATATATTGGCAAAATTATTTAGTTAAAAATATAAATGCTTTGACAGTAATTAAGTTATCACTTAAGTCTGTGAGCGACAATCTCGCTGGTAAAGTCGCCAGACAACTGAACTGTTTATAATACACAGTACTTCTGTAATACGAGCTGAACTTAATAATTAGGCGTTGCACTCCAAGTGAGAAGACATATATGGTGACTGACTAGTCTCCGCTCTCTATAGGTATGACATAATGTGCGAGCTTGGCCGGTGGTCCATCTGTGTGGCCGAACATCACCCCGTCTTGCAGCGCGCGAGTTGATGACCTGATCAAACGTCACGCATTTTCAACAGCTTACTCGTTCTCATGGAGTTATTTAGAACCTTTATAAACTAATGCTACATAGTATTCGTTTCATAGGTTAGACAAGTGATTATTCTCAGTGCTTTCACTATGGATTATTTTATAACTTCTTTTACAATTATTGGAGTATGCTGCTATGTTCCCAAAAGTTGGTATAACTGTGATGCCTGTTGATATCCGTAGACGGTACCTACTACCAGCAACATAAGCAATTTGAAGTGCGTACAACGTATTAGTTAGAAGCAAACTAATTTTATGTCTTAACTGTATAATTTACAAAGTCTAATGTTTAAAACCTAAAAGACAGTTGTATTTTAACAATTATAAAATAATATATATATATATATATATATATACAATTTAAAAGTTTAGCAGGCTATTACGGAACCCTAAATGACGAAATGATAAGAGAGTTTTGGTAATGTTTGTTAATAATAGTAAGTTGCGTGGCGTACATTTGGAAACAATACTTTGTTGTCCGCAGGAGTTTTCTCTGCGTGTGTATCTGTTGCTTGGAGGATTCGTGTGTCTGGGTGGTCCGGCGTTGGCGCACTTCAAGCAACCTCGAGTCACACGAGCGATTAGCGAATTGCACGAGCTCGTAAAGCAATACAGATACGAAAAAGCGCGCATGGTAAACGGAGTACAGGCCTCGGAAGGGCGTGTACTGACTTTTTCATTATCTGAGCGTGCGAGTAGAGAACACTCGTTGGAACCCAGAATATTTAGATCTGTCATTCAAAGGGTTGGTGTGAATAATTTTACTGTAAAGGTTAGAGTGACTGAAGAGATTTGGGTGGCTCTTAACATCGAGGTCTTGAGAGCTGTTGAGAGAGAAGCAAGGTGAGTATGCAGCAGCGCCGGAATGCAAGAGTGGGGAAAACGGGAGTTCCCCGAGAAAACCCGTTGACCAGAGGCATCGTCTGGCACGATTCCCACATGCGAAAATGCGGGGTGACCCCGCCGGGAATGGAACCCGGTTCGCCTTGGTGGGAGGCGAGTAGTATAACCACTTCACCACCGCACATAGAGGACTTTTGCGCAAAAACAATGAATGATAACCTTAAAACTGAATTTAAGTTTCAACAAAAACCTGCAGTTTTTTGGAATCCAATTTGTTCGTAAAAATCCTTTTTTGTTTCCCAAAACTGAGAAACTTTGCTCAGTTTTCCGAAAAAATGTCCTGATCCTCTATGATAAGAAAATGAAACGTCCGTAAGATTACATATCTGGCAGACAAATAGTGACAATATTTCATAATTTGTAGTTATTCTGAGAATGTTACCTGAAAGCTACTTTTTTTTTCCTGATTTAAACGACATGATTAACAGTTTCTAAGTTTGAACGAATATCACATCGCGGTCCCCATTTTCGTACAANAAATCCTTTTTTGTTTCCCAAAACTGAGAAACTTTGCTCAGTTTTCCGAAAAAATGTCCTGATCCTCTATGATAAGAAAATGAAACGTCCGTAAGATTACATATCTGGCAGACAGTGACAATATTTCATAATTTGTAGTTATTCTGAGAATGTTACCTGAAAACTCCTTTTTTTTTCTCCTGATTTAAACGACATGATTAACAGTTTCTAAGTTTGAACGAATATCACATCGCGGTCCCCATTTTCGTACAGTNTCCTGATTTAAACGACATGATTAACAGTTTCTAAGTTTGAACGAATATCACATCGCGGTCCCCATTTTCGTACAGTCTGTAACGGAATCAGTAAATATCTACTTACTGCCAGTTGAAACTGCTCTGTTAGATATTTTTAGAAAATAAAAGTCCCACCAATTCAAACAGTAGAATATCACACGTTTATAGGTGATTGATAAATAAGCACCAGGAATTAAAAACAAAAGTACGTTTTGAAGTAAAATAAAATACGTACAATGGATTNGGTGATTGATAAATAAGCACCAGGAATTAAAAACAAAAGTACGTTTTGAAGTAAAATAAAATACGTACAATGGATTTGTCGCAAAACACAAAACATTACACACTTATACAAAATAAAATGCGCATGATTGTTGTGTTTCCGCATTCAGGTCTTGCTAGCCTGACAACACTCGCAAACATATCGCCGGCAATTGAGGCGCGAGCCGTGAGCACAACACAAGCTCCAACAGGTCGCAAGGCGTTGCCGTGCGTAAGTCAACTCGCGCGCGANAGGCGCGAGCCGTGAGCACAACACAAGCTCCAACAGGTCGCAAGGCGTTGCCGTGCGTAAGTCAACTCGCGCGCGATATGAAGGCAGGAAGTGCGGCCGACGGCGTCTTTGTCGCCGAGACACCGCGTCACGAGGACGTCGGGAGAAGGCGTGTCCCGACAACCGTAATACGTCTATAAACATCAGTCTTTGGAGTCATGCAAAGGTGAAGACTTCCCATTTTGAAAGCTTCAATATTTAATAATGCGCCATGGCTTACTAATGAATAAGAATAATTAAAATTATACTTAATCTTTCAGTTTATTTGCAAGCTCCCCCGATTTAACTAATATTCATTGTAACGAATTGTGTCATTTATTTTATATAACAATTATGGAACATGCCTAATATATTCTATATCTGAGTATGAATCCCGTAAATCATTTCAATGAATAATTTTGAAACCTAAATATACAACAACGTGGTAAGAACGAACCTCAACTCAACATTTTAAGACAGTACGACCACCATTGTAGTATTCGCCTACTTTATCACTGCTAGGAATGCTCTCGTATTTTGCATACTTTGTACCGACATACCAAGGCAAACTGCAATAAATTTCGTGATGTGAAAATATTTTATATTCAAGTAAATCAATATTATTTTTTAAATAACTGTTTCATTCTGTAAAGTCTCTTTGCGTTGTAAAATGGCGGATACCAGTGAGCAACGACAACCTCGTAAATTAAACCCACTGTATTTAACTTAAATCGATCTGAACTAAATCTTATTTAAATTAGCTTTTAAACCTTGCAAATACATTAATATACGTAGAATATGTATATGTTTCGAGAACAAAGTTTTTTCACATTGCCAAACTTAATTTTTTTTTCTTTTATATGGTTCTGTATACTATGCAAAATACGAGGTCGTTTTCGACAATGGCGAAGTAAGGGAGTTAATAAGACGATTGACTTTGTAGGTCGAAGTGTGTCCCACATTTTTTATGGATGTTTGATCGTACCAACATCCACACTTATTTCTTGTATAGGTAATATCTTTGTTTTGCGACGAAATAAANTTATGGATGTTTGATCGTACCAACATCCACACTTATTTCTTGTATAGGTAATATCTTTGTTTTGCGACGAAATAAATGTTTTTTCATAGGAATCGACCATGTTTTCTAAAATACTGGTGATTCTCTTTAAATCAACTTGAACAGCTGATCTTCTACAGTGCCACTTAGTGAATTTCTNTTTTCTAAAATACTGGTGATTCTCTTTAAATCAACTTGAACAGCTGATCTTCTACAGTGCCACTTAGTGAATTTCTCTTTATTGACAGATTAGTGGTTTTTATTCTACAGATTCCGGTTGGAGCTGTTTAACTCTCAATCATGAAATATTAACTAATTTGGATTTAGAGTTTAATGAAAGGGAGGAATGGTGACATGATTAGCAAATTGTTCACATATTACAGATCTCCACTCGTCCACGCTTCATCTCGAGAAGTTTTGAAATATTTCGAATTAAAATCTTTAGAAAACTGAGGACGATAAAATCTCTATAATAATCATAATAGATCGTAGGCCATAGGTTTGCTTTCTCATTTTCTGTAGGGTTTTAATTTCACAACATTTTAACAAGGATTACAATATCACCCTGTGATTACAGGCTAGTACGTGTATACGTTTTTGTGTATACACCATTTATATACGTGCATGTTATGTTATTTTTCGTATTTAGATTAAGCTCTCTTAGCAACATGGGGTGGCATGGCGAAGGGAATATATTTGGCCCGATAAGCGGGGTCAGCGATAGTTGACAAAAGAACGAATCCGCACTCTGTATGTGCTCGGCGTAGGCTACTTGGATACGTAGCACGTAGTGGTGGTAGTAGGATGGGGGGGGGAGGGGTGTTTGTAAACACGACCTTGGCTCGCCGTCGCCTCCTCCAACATTCAAGACGCCGCACAGCTGCTGCTTCGGCGGGGAATGGTCGACGCCACTGCGACCCACATATATGACCACACGTCAAAAAACTAGCGTGCACGCGCTC
>NQII01002753.1:429466-441373 GCA_002778355.1 Clitarchus hookeri
CCAGCGACTGCCCGCGACCACGGAGGACGACACACGACGACGCCATGTACTCGCCGGAGAAGATGATGAACGGGAAGCCGAGCTTGCCGCCGCCCATGAGCGCCCCCAGCTCCTGCTTCCCGGGCAGGTACTCGCCGACGTACCGGTCTCCGGACCCCATGCGCCGCTGCATGCCCAACCCGTCGGTGAGTATGCGCGCCCTGTCAGACCCTAGGCTAGGCTGCTCCTCCACTTAAGCTCTGCCGCGTTTCAGACCGAGAAGCACGGAGGCGATAAGGCCACATTGCCACGCGCATCAAGTGCATCATCGACCCAGAGCGCAAGGCTCTCAGAACTAGCGTGTAGTCTGAATACATATGCGTATTCAAGTGGTGAACCTATTAANCGACCCAGAGCGCAAGGCTCTCAGAACTAGCGTGTAGTCTGAATACATATGCGTATTCAAGTGGTGAACCTATTATCTTATTTGTGGGAAGTCTGTAGCAAAGTTCGATGCAGGGCCCTCGAGTCTGTTTGTATATATCCGACGTGTATGTTTTGAAGCCATTTTTTTTAGCTATGTTGGAGTNATGCAGGGCCCTCGAGTCTGTTTGTATATATCCGACGTGTATGTTTTGAAGCCATTTTTTTTAGCTATGTTGGAGTACTCTGAAATGGTGTTTATAATGTACGCAACATTTTGAAATAACTCGACCCGCCTCGTCTGAATTATGTTTACTTTTCGTAGATCAGTTCTCTGGACGCACATGTAATAGTTTCGTGAAAAAACGCGTATTTCAAACGCGGTTCAAGCTCAAGGTAGGCGTGCGTCCTTAACGAACATGATATTGAAGTTGAGGATGAGGAGTGCGTGATTTGGGAACGAAACGAAATATAATAAATTGAATTTATACCGTGAAAATTACATAAAAATATTCTGTCTTGGTTTTTAGAAGTCAGTTTTATTACGTTACCTGTTTACACTTTATTAAAATATTAGGTACATACATAAATAAAAAAATAATCTTATTGCAACGTTATGACTTCTAAGTAGTAGAAGGGGAGGCAAATGGAATGAAAAATTCGCCAAACACTATAGGCATTCAGTATTTGTANATGACTTCTAAGTAGTAGAAGGGGAGGCAAATGGAATGAAAAATTCGCCAAACACTATAGGCATTCAGTATTTGTGACCCCCCACCCCCCTCCGACTTTCATCAAAATTTTACAAATTTCTCAATTCGTTGTTGGTAGACAGCGAGCGTTATAAAGTGCAAAACATCAGGGACGTTTAACGTTTGTATTGGTGTAGATGAGCGGTCGTCTACTCTGTGCGCAGGCAGCTGTAGCAGACAACAACGGTAGCATCGTTGTCAGGTCTCGTTATTCTAACCACAGAGTAGTGCGGTAACCTAACACTTAACTTACCTACACCTTGACCACATTCTTGGACACGATCCTTTAACCAACTGGCCCAAAGAATGTTTTTTTTTTTTTAAGGCAGGGCTAACTTCTGCGCGCGCTTCTGTTGTACAGCAACACACAGTTCTCTGAAGTTTCCCTGCTTTACACTTAGGTGTCCCACTGTTGGTAACGCGATGGTAATGGTGAAATAACCGAGGAAGAAGATTTCTGACGTTGTATAGTTTAACATTTTTTTTGGGAATAATTAATTATATTGAAATGTTCGGTACATATACATGATTGTTATAGAAGTATCGCAATTCAGAATCGTCTCCTCCCGGCTTTCAAACTTCGATAACAGTACGCACCTACAGTATGTGTGTTTCATCGCGCGGAAGACTGATCATTCTGCATTTCGAGCTTGTTAAACCAGGGAATTATTTGGAACAACCCCCTTTCCGGCCTCGAGGCCTTACTTTCACCTGGCTCGGTCACACAGCATACCTGTGCGAAGTCGCTTGTAGAAAATGCGAAATTTTAAGTTCCGGAACTGTTACTACTGATAGTCGAGTTGTTTATCATTCCCTTTGTACGAGTAGATGCACGAGAGTGTTACGGGTTCCCTGAACTACACACAGTCCCGTGCATATTGGCACCTCGACGTTCGTTCATCAGCTGCTTCCCCCATCACCAGCCGGTTGTAACTCACAACAGGTACCACACGAGTCTTTCTTGTCTCTATGCAGGTTTCTAATTGTTTCAGGGTACACGGCGTGTCTACAAAAATGTTATCCAAAAGCAAATCAGCTGAATTAGGCATACTGAAAAAAAAATCACCACACAAATGACAACAGAACTGTTTAGAACATAATGTTTCTGTAAACGGGCTTCAGGGTAGCAACTACCAAACTTCTTCACAAGCAAAATAATGTTCTGTTAGTTCATTGCAGTTCTGTTTGTTGCGGGAACAATCGAAATATTGTTGGAGATTCTCTGTGGGAGGAACAGATTTTTTATTTTTTTTTGCTGTAGGAACTACATTAAGAGTTGCATATAAAATCACAGACAAGGCCGCAACTTACAGTTCTGATGAAATTACTATATACATTTACAACATTTAGATGACACTAACGACCCTCTTGATCGCTGTCACTTTATTAACAGCCTATATGGGTTATGGGTACAGAAATCTGGTTCCTAGGGCCATATTTTTTCTCAGCCTTATAAGTGCATTTCGATATTGGTTTATTCTCAAATGAATTAGGAAAATAACGCATCCACGAAAAGTTTCAGGAGAAAAAATATGTTTCATATTTTTGCAACAACTCAAAGCACACAATTATCTGTAACTGGATGTTTCAAAACGTCAGCAATATTTATAAGCTATATGTTATTTACAGCCTATCATCACAGCCTTTATTTATATTTTGGTGTGAAGGTTGGTGGATGTTGCAAGCACCATCTGGAATGTCCTACTCTGTCGTGATAAACATATCCCCTCACAAGAGAAAAGAGAATTTAAGTCCTAACTGGGACTAATTACAACACACTCAATATCATAAGATCCTGGGTGCTACCCCACATGTTTACTCTCAGAAATACCCTTATATACAAGACGACCTCATTATAGTAGACAGTGACACAATCTATTATGAATTTAATCTCAAGTTTGGCGTCTGCGACTATTATTGATCTCGTACACAGAAGGGAATCCTCTGAATTATTCGCTTGGATGGATCGCATGTTAACATATAATTTCACTGCGTTACGAAATAAAAAAATATTCTTATTAGGCTACATTATTTATGCTTGTGCCGGGATTGAGAATCAGTTATTTTTGTCTTTATCCGGATAATTGTGATTTATTTGTATAAGGTGTGCGTTAAAAGAGGAGTGTAGAGAAAGGGGGAGGGGGGTTCTATACGGCTGTATTAACCAGAACATGAAAAAATATGTATTGCTTAAAATTTAGTGACCTAAAGCAACTGAACACATCAAAAACTATGCTAATCGTTCAGTACGGATTTTTTTTTTTTTTTTCGCTCTCACGGTGCGAACGAGTAAGGTCTATCTTTTCCCGATAATATTTTGAGATTGAGAAGTGTTACCTTGGACATATATAAAAAGGTGGGCTAACTTTTGAATTTTGTAAAGGAGAACCCTCCAAGTGGGCTCTGTCAACCCAAATGACTTGATGCAGAAAAAAACTTACAATGCATTTTCACGTACACATAACAGTGGGGCTGATGTCGCGATTATTTTACAGACACTAACTGTATGTGCATTGATACGTGATTACGTCTATGTGTTCGTGTGCAGGCAAAATAAACCAAACCAATATTTTAGCTTGTAGCTTGAAAATTATTATTGTAAAATAGTTTAATATATACTGCAATAATAACACCGAATATCTTTAAAAAGGAAATTTCTTCAAGTGTCACTAGTAAGTGTTTCAAATATTTTTAAAAAGTTCTTAATACCAAAAAAGTTCAGTTAAAAAGTTTGTAATACCAAACTGGAATTACTTATGCATTAGCCATTAAACCGGAACCCTCTTTTTTCAGAGTGGCCCATTGTACTGCAGGCGTCAAAAGTTTAAAGTTTAAGGTTGCTATGAAATCCTTCATATGCTTCTGTGGTATATAAAATTGATTTCCTGATTTATTTTATTTATAGAATATGATTTTAGGTCGTAAAACTTATATGATTCGGTAGACATTCACTTTATCTGCAATAATGTCATCTCCAATGTTTAAAATTTGTAGTCGACGTAAAGTTTACATACATTTGTTTCCCGTGTTAACGTCGTTTGTTGGATTTTCGATGTCATGCTGGAATTTGTGCTAAAGTTTTAAAAATTGCTGTGTTTTGGTTTGTGGCAGGTTGCACTCACGACGTAATATATAAAATAATATGTCATTATTTGTATANGGGTTCCCTGAACTACACACAGTCCCGTGCATATTGGCACCTCGACGTTCGTTCATCAGCTGCTTCCCCCATCACAGCCGGTTGTAACTCACAACAGGTACCACACGAGTCTTTCTTGTCTCTATGCAGGTTTCTAATTGTTTCAGGGTACACGGCGTGTCTACAAAAATGTTATCCAAAAGAAAATCAGCTGAATTAGGCATACTGAAAAAAAAATTACCACACAAATGACAACATAACTGTTTAGAACATAATGTTTCTGTAAACGGGCTTCAGGGTAGCAACTACCAAACTTCTTCACAAGCAAAATAATNAACTGTTTAGAACATAATGTTTCTGTAAACGGGCTTCAGGGTAGCAACTACCAAACTTCTTCACAAGCAAAATAATGTTCTGTTAGTTCATTGCAGTTCTGTTTGTTGCGGGAACAATCGAAATATTGTTGGAGATTCTCTGTGGGAGGAACAGATTTTTTTATTTTTTTTGCTGTAGGAACTACATTAAGAGTTGCATATAAAATCACAGACAAGGCCGCAACTTACAGTTCTGATGCAATTACTATATACATTTACAACATTTAGATGACACTAACGACCCTCTTGATCGCTGTCACTTTATTAACAGCCTATATGGGTTATGGGTACAGAAATCTGGTTCCTACGGCCATATTTTTTCTCAGCCTTATAAGTGCATTTCTATATTGGTTTATTCTCAAATGAATTAGGAAAATAACGCATCCACGAAAAGTTTCAGGAGAAAAAATATGTTTCATANATATTGGTTTATTCTCAAATGAATTAGGAAAATAACGCATCCACGAAAAGTTTCAGGAGAAAAAATATGTTTCATATTTTTGCAACAACTCAAAGCACACAATTATCTGTAACTGGATGTTTCAAAACGTCAGCAATATTTATAAGCTATATGTTATTTACAGCCTATCATCACAGCCTTTATTTATATTTTGGTGTGAAGGTTGGTGGATGTTGCAAGCACCATCTGGAATGTCCTACTCTGTCGTGATAAACATATCCCCTCACAAGAGAAAAGAGAATTTAAGTCCTANCAAGCACCATCTGGAATGTCCTACTCTGTCGTGATAAACATATCCCCTCACAAGAGAAAAGAGAATTTAAGTCCTTACTGGGACTAATTACAACACACTCGATATCATAAGATCCTGGGTGCTACCCCACATGTTTACTCTCAGAAATTGGGAATATATGTTCTGCTGGAGTAATAAGTAGACAGTGACACAATCTATTATGAATTTAATCTCAAGTTTGGCGACTTCGACTATTATTGATCTCGTACACAGAAGGGAATCCTCTGAATTATTCGCTAGGATGGATCGCATGTTAACATATAATTTCACTGCGTTACGAAATAAAAAAATGTTCTTATTAGGCTACATTATTTATGCTTGTGCCGGGATTGAGAATCAGTTATTTTTGTCTTTATCCGGATAATTGTGATTTATTTGTATAAGGTGTGCGTTAAAAGAGGAGTGATAAGAAAGGGGGAGGGGGGTTCTATACGGCTGTATTAACCAAAACATGAAAAAATATGTATTGCTTAAAATTTTGTGACCTAAAGCAACTGAACACATCAAAAACTATGCTAATCGTTCAGTACGGATATTTTTTTTTTTTTCGCTCTCACGGTGTGAACGAGTAAGGTCTATCTTTTCCCGATAATATTTTGAGATTGAGAAGTGTTACCTTGGACATATATAAAAAGGTGGGCTAACTTTTGAATTTTGTAAAGGAGAACCCTCCAAGCGGGCTCTGTCAACCCAAATGACTTGATGCAGAAAAAAACTTACAATGCATTTTCACGTACACATAACAGTGGGGCTGATGTCGCGATTATTTTACAGACACTAACTGTATGTGCTTTGATACGTGATTACGTCTATGTGCTCGTGTGCAGGCAAAATAAACCAAACCAATATTTTAGCTTGTAGCTTGAAAATTATTATTGTAAAATAGTTTAATATATACTGCAATAATAACACCGAATATCTTTAAAAATGAAATTTCTTCAAGTGTCACTAGTAAGTGTTTCAAATATTTCTAAAAAGTTCTTAATACCAAAAAAAGTTCAGTTAAAAAGTTTGTAATACCAAACTGGAATTACTTATGCATTAGCCATTAAACCGGTAGCCTCTTTTTTCAGAGTGGCCCATTGTACTGCAGGCGTCAAAAGTTTAAAGTTTAAGGTTGCTATGAAATCCTTCATATGCTTCTGTGGTATATAAAATTGATTTCCTGATTTATTTTATTTATAGAATATGATTTTAGGTCGTAAAACTTATATGNAATTGATTTCCTGATTTATTTTATTTATAGAATATGATTTTAGGTCGTAAAACTTATATGATTCGGTAGACATTCACTTTATCTGCAATAATGTCATCTCCAATGTTTAAAATTTGTAGTCGACGTAAAGTTTACATACATTTGTTTCCCGTGTTAACGTCGTTTGTTGGATTTTCGATGTCATGCTGGAATTTGTGCTAAAGTTTTAAAAATTGCTGTGTTTTGGTTTGTGGCAGGTTGCACTCACGACGTAATATATAAAATAATATGTCATTATTTGTATANCATTGTACTGCAGGCGTCAAAAGTTTAAAGTTTAAGGTTGCTATGAAATCCTTCATATGCTTCTGTGGTATATAAAATTGATTTCCTGATTTATTTTATTTATAGAATATGATTTTAGGTCGTAAAACTTATATGATTCGGTAGACATTCACTTTATCTGCAATAATGTCATCTCCAATGTTTAAAATTTGTAGTCGACGTAAAGTTTACATACATTTGTTTCCCGTGTTAACGTCGTTTGTTGGATTTTCGATGTCATGCTGGAATTTGTGCTAAAGTTTTAAAAATTGCTGTGTTTTGGTTTGTGGCAGGTTGCACTCACGACGTAATATATAAAATAATATGTCATTATTTGTATAGAACAATCGTTTCGTACTCAGATAGACATACAAAATATATGTGGTTCCATTAATAGGATGGACGAATGAAAATATTTCTGTATATCCTATAATCGTTTTATTTTGAATTCCGTTCTTACTATTTTGTCAACTGACTCCCAGTTTTAACGTGTATTTTGTACTGATCAGACCTGTAGTTGTTTAATTTGTTTTGCCTTTTAGGTACTAGACCTAGAAAACATTTCTACGATTAAAAATTACTACATACTTCATTTTGCGGATTTTTACGAATACAAATGAAAGTAGGTGGCGTCAACTGTTTAAAATTATATTTAAACATGTAATTTTACGAATACACAAAAGTATTTAACATTTCAGAAAAATTCTCTTTCTTAACAAGACCATAATTTTGTAAATAAATTATTAAATGTTAACCATATTATAAGCCCAATAGATTTTTTTGTCAAAGAGAAAAATGAATTATTACTGAGGATTATCTATTTCCATTATTACTACTACAAAGCCTTTAAAGTTTGCACCAACGATGCTAGCTTGTTATCTGTATTGTGGAACGTGCACTTACAGTTCATAAATACGAAAACAGTGGCTCATACAAACACAACAAAGTAAGCGTAAAATTTACGTAATATTTGTTGACAAATTTCATGCTATGTGATTCGTATTTGCTCTGAGCCTGTCTAATTAATAAATGCACAGCTCACACAAAACGTCTCTGCAACCAAACACAGTGAAGTTGAGTTAATGGCACATTACATTTACGTGTAAAAAAACAGATACGACCTGATGCACTTCCATTTACGAAGATATTATTAAGTTTAACACACATTGGTATATAAATACTTATAAAATTCCAATTCAAATAATTATGTAATGGAAACGACAGAATTCAGGCATTATCTGCTGGTTTATAAACAAACCAATCAAATTACTTAATAAGTAATAAAAATTTGAATTGATGTGGATACAATTGGAAATTAGAGTTTATAATAACTGATGATATAAACATGACAGTCTCTCAAACGTAGATATTATAAATTTTCGATTACCTAAACTGTATAAGTTACTGTTTTGTTTTCAGTAACGCATTTATTAGCTTCTTATTGTCAACTAAAAATTTTGTTCAAAATTCCGGACTTCTAATTGTTTGTAGGGGACGTAATTTTTTTTTTTAAGATATATAAACACAAGTAAGTACAAACTCTAAAGCAATCATTTACTCTAGAAGAAATATTTGAAGATAGTATTTTTATATGTATTTATGTACCTAATAATTTATATATAGACACTTAGAGTATACATTTGTGTACATATAATACCTCCAATGATTTTGTTTTATTTAGGATCAATAATAATAATTAATCAACCTTAAAAGAAGGCATATAATTTTCGCTCATAAAAAAATTAATGCATTCCATGTTGCATTTGGCAGCATTTTACGGTATTTACTGTACATACCAGTTCACGGAAGCCAACGTTCTAACTTATTTTTATCATAACACAGGTAGGGTTGTTTTTATTTCTCTAAACCAGTAATTTGGAAGTTGCTGTATTAACAATCACCGTTACTTCTTGTGGTTTGTATGTCGGTGTAACAATGAGTGGTAGCGTACATTTCCGTACCCAAATTTCATTTATAATAGTTAATAATTTTTGTATAGTGTTTTTTACTGGAACTTCTGAAGCAATTTTATTTTTACGCAAGACTGTTGCACTACTATAGATAAAGCAAGTTTAATTAGGTTATTATGTTTGGTAAAGTTCCTTTACAAAATAGCAATTTTTTCGACAAAACATTATGTAAAATTTAATATAATAATTTAATGGAGTTTTAAGGCGAATCAAAACATACTATTTAAGGTTTTGACATAAGCATTATTTCAATTAGATTATCTTTAAAACTGATCATATATGGTAAAATAAATTTTCTTTACGAGTATGTCAAGCCTAGAACATATTTTGCATTGTTAAAGTGATTTAAAGCGAAGAAATAACATACATACTTTTTAATAAATGCTTTCATTATAGTTTTTGCAAAGACGTTTCTCGTGTATTAGAAGAGAGTTAGTAAAGCATGAATACGGTAAATTGTGTATTACAAATTAAATATGGTCATTCCTAAGCAATCAATAACAGTGGACGTTAAAGGCATTTTTTAGAGAAGATTTTCTACATTTGAGCAGTGCTTTCAATTTTATTTAAATACATGTATATGAAAAAAAATTATAAATTTTCTGTGACACTTCAGAAATTTATAAAATATGTCTTAAATAGTAAAAGTTATATTTTCAAATATCTGAATTAGAATACACACGTTTTAAGTTAAAGTAAAAATTCAAATAAATATAAGTCCTATGAAAATGTCTATATACACGAACCCGAACTAACACTATTTATACAAACCATAAACATACTTGATTTCTTTTCACTGGTGCCAAGAATTAAATTTAAAGACCAATGTTGTTAAAATTTAGCTTATTAGTAGCAATTATTTGGTTTGATTAAGTATTGTCATTTATGTGGTTTTGTAACTTTCACCTGCAAAATGTAGAATTAATGAACGTAGAAACGAGGTTGTATAGTTAAAAGTTTGTTGAAATACCACTTCCCTATGTATGTTTACTATAAATACCTTATTACTTTCCGTACTGCATTTTGCATTCCGTAGTTGTACACAGTGTTATAGTATTTAGTCAAAAAAATTGTATTACAATTGATACGAAATTGTTGTTTTTTAATATATTTAAAGCCAGAATTTTGTTTATAATGGATAACACTTAGTTCTAATATGTATGTTTTTATACTTCTAAACAGCTATACATTAGAGATATTTCCCTAGTTTGTATTTACCAGCGTGAAAAACATGAACTTGCGACCTCTGAAAACGTCACTGTTGGACACTTTAATTAAAAGTTAAATGTGTGAAAAAAATACTTCTAAGTTTATATGAATAATAATTTTCATTTCTCACGTATTACTTTGTTTGTGATTTCAGCGAATGTTGATTTGTTGTCTTGCAATATAACTGGCCCATTAACTGAACAACTAAATTCACGAAGCTATCACATAAGTTGGTAAAACTTGTCCACTCCCGTCAAATGTTCTCATTCCATGTTTACTGCGTTCGGTGCAAACATCAAATTAATGATTATTCGTAAGACATTAGCGAGACATTAATAATTTATGTCACTACACCGCTGAAATATATTTTCATTGGTTGTACACTTAACATAAAATGGTTACATACACTGTCATCACAATTTGTTAGCCCCTGTTAGTTGGGAAAATTTAATTGTTACAAGCCCAGCGAAGCCGAAAATCCACATTTTCGTCCATTAAATAGCTTCATCACTGGTCGAAACAATTATTTTGGACATATGCTTTGAAAAGTTGTTTGATACTTATACAGGGGACATCATCATATAAAACCAAATACTCAGGAAACAAAAGAAAAAATTAACCACAAGCATACAAAACAACGAGCTTAGACGAAGAAGATTTATTCATCTCTTCTTCGATTCTCTGCTTATTTTACTCGTAAATAAAGAATCATAAAGACACGTTAGTTTTGTTTTCATCCAAGTTATGAATATAGAAACGTCTTTGCTTCATGCATACTAGGATGTCACTGTGCATCTTAAATTAAGACGCAAATCGCAGTTTGATTCATTCTCTTCTCTCATAATGTCAAGTTTTTAATTCTCCTTTGCAACAATGCATCCAATACAAAGCAGAAGTTCAAACACACGGGACACTGTTGTGAGTAACGCGTTGCAAAACTTCTCACAGACGTCGAGGAAGTAGATAAATGTGGCATGCGCACAGCTGTTTTGTCCAATCTTTATTGAACAATTTACAGCTGCTGTTGGCTGGAAGGTCGTTTTTATTTGACAAACAATATTCCCATTTTATAAAAATGTTGTTATCCTCAAAATGTGATTGAAATTAAAATTAATTAACATTTCTTTGCTAGACGATTTTATTTTGTTTGTAGGTGAAAACGTTTTCAAAGAGTTTGGTTTTGTTTCGGCGTACCACGAACCCAAAAATGTTGCGGAATATTCTTGATGCGGAGATTATTTTCGATTGTATCCTAAGTGAATTTTAAATAGCGTTATGTCTCCAAAATGTGTCAACCCATAAAATATCTAAATGTTATGGTGACAGACACGTCGCATTGACTTCGTTTTCAAGACGACGTAACGACGTAGGATCACAAGGCGTTCTGTGGAGTATTGATTTCTACGTAGGGTTGCATATTCTGACGCCGCTATCACAGCCGAGAAGAATTTTACTTGCTGCTACGTAGCATTAAGCGTCGTAACTGTGTAGTCAAAATTACGCCCACAATAACGAAATAACAACATATTTCATATATACTACCAAGAAAAACATGGGATAAAGAGTTGCAATGTAAATAGAGGGAAGTATTATATTTTCGTATGAACAATATTTTACAAAAAACTCGTAGCTTCCGAGAAAAGCATTTGAGACATAATTGAAACGTGTTTGCTAACCCTAGCAATAGGAAACCTTAACTTCAACAACCAAACGTGTATTGGAAGATAGGAAGAAGAAGGGAGCGACGCAAGTTCTCAGAATTAAAAAAAAAAAAAAAAAAAAAAAAAAAA
>NQII01002754.1:3427-95927 GCA_002778355.1 Clitarchus hookeri
AGAGAGAGAGAGAGAGAGAGAGAGAGAGAGAGAGAGAGAGAGAGACAGAGAGAGAGAGAGAGAGAGACAGAGAGACAGAGAGAGAGAGACAGAGAGAGAGAGAGAGACAGAGAGAGAGAGAGACAGAGAGAGAGACAGAGAGATAGAGACAGAGACACAGAGAGAGAGAGACAGAGACAGAGAGAGAGAGAGAGAGAATGAGAGAGAATGAGAGGATGCAAGGTCACCACGCTGGTTGCCACTCTCGTGCATGAAGGGGAGGTAGCAAGCCGGACTTGCACCAGCACCACGCCGCAGACATATTAACTGTGGATACGGTTTATCGGTACGTGCATTATCGGTAGGAGAGTCCACTGTATTTTAAAATATGAGCTATCTTAGCCTGTACAGCTCTCACCAAGAAAAACCCAATGCGCAATAATTTTCCTGCAGATTTTCCATAAATTTTTTACTTTAATAACTTAATTTTTCAAGGTTCCTTAAACCCAGCTGTTATAGAAAGACAGCTGCTTGAAATGGGGTCAACGTAGATAGGTTCTACTGTATGTCCTGGTATGCTGCACCCATAACCACAGACAAGTCAACAATCATTTAAGAAACAATATTTTTCAGTGTTGTTTACATTCCATAAAAAAAAGATTGTGGCAGTGCACACCAGTAGATCTTGCCCCCTGGCATATACTTCTATGTATCAGCTTGCACAAACAACTTAAGTTCACTCTGACCTGCATGCCACCCACTCCTTCAGGGAGGTTTCTTTTTTCATGCATAAATATGTCAAAGAAACTTATAATAAATTTGATATCAAATTATGCCATAAGAAATCAAAAATTTAAGCCCTAAGAATTTTTAATTTAAAAAAAAATTACTGTACTGTTTGATACATTTAGGGTGATTAATTGGGTGTATACAGGTTCTCTAAAATTGTTATCTGTTATGTTTCAAAAAATAAAATTCTAGCTTCTTATTATCGTTGAAACTAAAATTTCATGTTAAAGCATTGTTCACTAACTGGAACAGTGTATCAATCTGAACTTACTAACACAATCTTGCAAATTACAAATCACCCATTTTTAAAACAAAAAATAAAATTATTCAACACAACCTTCCAATTGTTACTCAGGATGAAAGATGAATATGTACTACTGTCCACGAGCATTGCACAAACACATCATCTTTAGGTTTGTTTTTTTAATTTACAACATTGTTCGATAAAATTTTCATTAATACCTTGTGCAAAGTGACAACCATAAAGAAAGCAAACTAAAATCAACGGCACTCACCAGCTATCATAGCACGCATAGAAGAGTGGGCTTCAACTTTAGGTTTGGCAGCATTTTTTTTGTTTCTTTTCTTTGTGTTTTTCATTTTGGAACTGGCATCATCTTTCTGTTCACCATTGAGATACAGTTCCTCCAAAGCATAAAACCTTTTGCGCACGTCAATAACCTGCAAAAATAAAATTTAAAAGTTAAAAAATAAATCTGAAACAAAAACTTACATGAAAAATTACAGCAAACACACAAAATAAAATTAAATCACATAAATATGATGGGGTAAGACGCTGATACATCTAGCCTCGCCTCAGTATAGACCTTAAGCCATTTATGCCATAGGTCACCCTCGAATCCAGGGTTGACTCGACCTAGTTGATGCATCCTATTGTACCGCAACCCACTTCGCACCACAGCACGACACTTACCCCTTCAGCCTTTGCCCGCGGGAGGGGAAACAAGCCGCCAGCTTTGGCCACCTTCTGCCATCTGAACCACTTCTCCACCATCTCTCTCTCCGTGACCTCTCTGCTACCCCTGCACCCCTCTCTCGCCTAGCTGGCTCTGTGCTCTGGGTTTACATAGAGCACGCAGCCCTAGTTCAAGACAGTCTTGCACGACTCAGTTGTAGGACGTTACTCTGTTCGACCACGTAGAAACTACTTCAGCCACCACAGACTCTCAGCACCATTGTAGGATTGTAGGGTATTACTCTGCCCGACCACGCACAGACGCCTTAAACTTTGCTTTCCGCTAGCAGACTGTCCTACATTAGTCTAGATTGTCACACTGCCCGCCTGCACACCGAAGCCTTCCGCGCTTCTCAGCTACCTAGTAGCCCTGCACCTAGAGTCACAAGTTCAAGGAGTAGGCATCACTCTGGTTGGCATCCTAGGATTGGCCCTTCAGGCCCTAGTCAGAGTACAGGCTGGTTTATGTGTGTTTACTGTTCAGGCAATAAACACACATAATTCTAACTTCGTTGAGTTATCACTTGCAGCTCAGTATACTTTTCTACGTGCTCCTGCTATCTAATGATTCGTATACGAAACCGCCAACATTCTTGCAGGAGAAGTCATGAGCCGCAACATCTGTTCCTGCCTCGCCTTCAGGGAGAACCATTTCTAGATGATGCTTGGATTTATGGTGACGTCCCGCCTCCCTGAGTAAAACCAGAGCAGTATCTTTATCTTGCCTATTGTCGTCCCTATCTGTAAGTGCTTGGGTCTGCCAGAAACGTCCCACCCACCCAGCCAACGTACTTGCTGGAGACCAGTAGTTCACACCTACCTGCAAAATCCACCTGCCTACCCATACTTCCTCTCAGGCAGTGCCTAACCCTATGGTACACCCACTGCTAACTCTCTACAATATCTACCTGTTGTCTCTCCAAAGGGCTGGGCAAGATAAAGCGGCCAAACAGGGACTAGCCCTGGTTGGAGGCCTGGAGGTTAGCGAACAGTGTGTCAGCCAAGTATAGATGTGGAAGAGAGAGTAATTTGCTCGGCAGAGGGGAACATCCACCAGTTCCATCATAGGAAAGAGAAGCCTGCTCTGGCACGTCCCACATGCTGTTTTGCAACTACTTCCCACACCGCCGAAGAAACCACTAACACCAAATTGGGCCTCAGCCGCAGACAAGGTGGTCAGATGCGCGAATGTGACCCCTAGTTATGCACTGTCCCATGTACAAACCAGTCCTACACCTACTAGCGCCCCTCCTCGTGTACATTCCATAATTGAGCTTCTGGCAAAGGCCAGATCGACCCCAAATAGTAACCCCGTCAAGTTGTTGATGTCTGCTTCACAGCCATCTGGAGGAGGGAGGGGAGAGAGAGAAAAAGAGGGAGAGAAAAAGGAAGAGAGAAAAAGGAAGAGAGAAAAAGGAAGAGAGAAAAAGGAAGAGAGAAAAAGGAAGAGAGAAAAAGGAAGAGAGAAAAAGGAAGAGAGAAAAAGGAAGAGAGAAAAAGGAAGAGAGAAAAAGGAAGAGAGAAAAAGGAAGAGAGAAAAAGGAAGAGAGAAAAAGGAAGAGAGAAAAAGGAAGAGAGAAAAAGGAAGAGAGAAAAAGGAAGAGAGAAAAAGGAAGAGAGAAAAAGGAAGAGAGAAAAAGGAAGAGAGAAAAAGGAAGAGAGAAAAAGAGACCAATACAGCAACACAATGCTGCACAACACGTCTGGCACCGACAAATGGCAAAATTCAATGCAGTTTTGACACTTGGTAGGCTATGATGGTCATCTTAGACCGACCACGCTGACATATTGTAGAGAGACAGCATTACTACTACTAGCAAGGAGAGGGCATTTTTAGACCATCCCTATGGAAAAATGCTATTTAAAACTTAACAAAAAGCACAAATGATAAAAAAAATTTTATAAAAGTAAATATTTTGTGAATAGATTCTCAATAAAAAATGGTTCAACTAATTCAAGTTTACTTTCGTTGTAGAGGCAAATAACTGTAAGTAGTGTTTTTGTCGTGTTACATATTGTATTTCTCACTTATTTCTTTTTTTACCAAAGTATGTATTTAATGCTTTTTCTTCTCTGTCATCGCCCAACGCCGACAAAAGCAACGTCTGCAACATATTTATCGCCTCACTCTGACTACAGCTCATCGCGCCACATCGCATTGCGTTATTGTGAAACCAACTAGTATTTTTTGTACACCTGCTATTTCAAGAAGCAAACACCCAGAGATGGGCTTCTAAATACGAGTACAAACCATTGTAACAAGAAAAAAATTGCTTAAATTGTAAATATTATAACTGCTTGAAATAATAGTATATATTTGAAAGAGATTGTTACCCAAATTTACCTGCCATGGTAAATTAAAACTGAACAAAATTAAAAATACTGTCCATTTCATTTAAGTGGGGTAAAATCTGACGGACATTACCAACCTGCACATTATATAAACAGTAAATGCTCTCATTTGTACAGTATTATATCAGTTATGAATTGCTACGGGGTGCATGTTGTTAAGTTGGCAATTTTGATGATGGCTTTGGAAGGAAATAGTACTCAGAACTTAAAGTTGTAATTTAAAATTTTAATTATACTTTCAACATTTACGGTTTAAATTATGTTTTTAAAGCAATATTTGAATTTTATGGGCTTTTAATGAATTGACTTTAACAACATGTTTAGCAATTATGAAAGAGCATGTCGACAAGTAAAAACAAAAAAATTTCCAACCAATGGCTAGCCATTTTTCTAGTTTCCAGCCCAGTGAACGCCGTTGTGCATGTGCTTTTTTCTCATAGCGTTTATACAAATACCTTCTTGGTGTTGTCTGAATATTTTCTACGTAGTTAATTATTTTGTTAATTTGCTTTCTTTAAGCATAGTTGGTTGTAGGTACCATCGTACATTTTCTTGCGTGAAATGTAATATTAATCTGCACGTGTTTACCGCTTCGTAAAACTGCTCGTTCCGCCATTTTCCTTAACCGCCGTCCGCAATGAAGCGACATGAATATAATTTACATTTCTAAGTTAAGTTTGCTGACTGGTGATTCCGAAAATAAATTATTTAATGCTAGTGACGAACAAACGTGATTTTAGTGCAGTAAACTTGCAAGCATTTCCATAGAAAAACGTGTGTTCAAGATGAGGTTGCAAATTTTACAAACAGTAAGTTTGCGTGTTTTGTAAACACCTAATGTATTTGTAAACCGTTAATATAATTATTGAAGTGCACGTGGCCTGGAAAATCTGCACATTCAACACTTTGTAATGTGTAAATAATATATGTTTATTTGTCTATATCGTAAATTTAACGAGTGTAAAGTTAACTTTGGTCAAAGTGTGTGCATGTATGTGTGTATTGCTGCATCTGTACAAATACAAACAACAACATAATTTGAATGTTATTTCCATACGAGCAAAAATTTCCACTGCTCCATCAAAACAATAAGCAACTCAAAATGCCACACACTTGTAAGAACCTTAAAACAATGCAGTCTCACAAAAGACAAACTCTCAATGCACAATAAATTGTTTTTCAAGTAGAATAAAAATTATGTTAATTCACCTTTCTTTAAACAAAGAATATCAAAGTTTTAAAATATGTTTTACTTTATGCAAATTGATTTGACAAAGACGTGCATAACCAAACTGGAATTTATCGATCAATGATTCAAAAGATATATCAATATATCAACTCAGGTCCTATCGATAGAAGCTCTGGTGAATGTTTTTAACTGCACAGCAGAACCAACATCATCCGAAACAAAATAATTTTATCATTACAAATTCTGGATATGATACTACTCGTAAGCAAAAGTAAAAAAATAATAATGCATACACAAAATTAAACTATTACTGCCTCAAACATTCCCTCTATTTTTTGGAAATTCTCTGACTTTACCCAGTTTTCCCAAAGCGTGGCTACCCTGATTCTCTGGTTATGTTTTTCAGAGGTGTAAAAATGTTTGCATGAAATGCAGTGCTTACTATTAAGTTTGTAATTTTTTGGTGAAGCCTATTTCATTAAACACAATTTAATTTTCTCAGCAGATCAAAATTTATTACATACAATTTATTCCATGTAGACCAAAAACGTGTGTACATCTCCCAGACTCATTTCGTTCTTGAGGTTATGGAAATGTCCTAATAGTTTTCAAAGTTTGTAAAAATCACAAATGCCATACTTTTACAACTTGTTCTTGCCACACCAATATAAATACACAAATACTGTACACCTACATATAACTTGAATTTTGAGAGTTTTCAATCTGAAAAGCAACAAAACCTTTCACCAACATTTGCAGTACACGAAGGTTATGTGGTTACGTGAAACATCATACTACACCACCCAAAAGGACCACGATTTACATACACGTGAAAGTGTAGCATGATGCATGTTATGTGTAACATGAAGTCATTGTAACCCCAACCAAAATCAAAGCACAAAAGAAAAATCTAAAACAATAAAAAAAATCACTCTCTAATTAAACAGCATTTGTCNGCATGTTATGTGTAACATGAAGTCATTGTAACCCCAACCAAAATCAAAGCACAAAAGAAAAATCTAAAACAATAAAAAAAATCACTCTCTAATTAAACAGCATTTGTCGATCATCAATCAATGCCATTAATTCCAAACAAAACATCCAGACGAAAAGCCAAAAACTTAATTTATAACAGTATTCCACACGCCACGCATTGCGCAAGCAAAAACTAACAAAGGATGGTGTGATTCACGAAGGCTGTTGACAGTGACCGGAGGAAAAGGCACAACATGTACATCACACTATTATTGGCTGCTCATGTTGCTATGCACATGCGAAGCAGAGGGTAAGAAAAGAGCAACGGGTAGAGAAAAAAACCTCCCTTCATTACATCACAAGTTGTGTGCATAGCCTACCTTACGAAGCACATCCAGCACGCCACTTCAAACAACCCTGCCCATAGTTAACACATTTTCGCAGTTCTTTTTCCGTACTGTAGCATAACAATTAAGGCTAACAAAACCACAACCCTTACATTTTGCCACTGTGGGCTAACAAACAAACATATTTTAAATTTCTTTCTCCAATAGCCAACTAATATTACAATGTATTAAGAATCAGATGGTTTACAGGGCATTGTGAAATACATTAAATATATAAATAATACTAATTTTAAATTTTCTTAGAAATGCATTTTAATTCAAAACAGATTTCCGTATGATATTTATTTATAAAAAAAACAGAGTATTACTGTATTTAAATATTAAAATTTGAGTCTTTGATTTCTTGATACCTCTGATTCTTTTACAATACGAGAAACTTGAGAATTGAGTGAGACTACCCCGATTAAGTACAAAGTGGCATCTATAGTTTAATCCACTGACTAAAATTGTGTGTAATAATGTCCTACTAATTTCTGAGGAATTCAGCCTCCCAACCAGCCAGCTCATCGCAATGATTCCTTATGACCTAGGGATTCCCCTTACAACATTGCTATTAAAACGCTTCTACTCACCTGCATGTAAATCACATCCCAGAAACCTTGCAGGTCGTCTACTGTGACTAGCTTCTCCCCTGTCTGCTTCGCACAGTCCCTGATGAGTGTCTCAAACTGGGCCATCTTCTTGGTTATCAGCAACTTGCTCTGCCCCACTGCAGAGTCAATGAGGTCATGGCAGTCCCCAAAATTACTGTCATTCAGCTTCTGCACTGCACTCCAATAGTTGCACAGACCATGCAACATTCCGAGTTCCATATTTAACTTTAACCTACAATACCAAAGAAAACATTTCTGCCATTAATAAGCGGTAGAAGTAGGTGTGATATGTAGGGTGAAGACCTTACTATATCAGGGCACACCTGGGCGCTATAATAGCTGATAAAACCACCAGTCTGGTTTCAAACTCACCTGAAATATTTCACTCCATGCACATCTTTGTCCTCATCCAGTTCACTCAACATGTTAGATAAATTCTGCAAGTAACGAGTGGGAGTTGAACTGAGAACTCCTGGACTGCTGTAGTCTGAAAAATATGACAAACCAAAAGTGCGATCATTTGGTGATAACTGTTAAAAATTGAGGTAGTCCGACACTATATTCTCAAGTTTCTCACAATGCAAGGGAATCAGTAGTATCAAGGAAACAAAAAATCAAATTTAAAATCCCTAATTAAAAGAAAAGTATTAATACACATTGCTATTGACAATCCACATGTCAAACCAGCAACTGAGAAAAAAAATTGACAGCGTAATTCTAGTGTAATACACACCTTTTCTCCTGACATCACTTTTGTTTTTCCCTCGAGTAACTGTAATGTATGGACTATGCATTGCTGGAAAGTCTACATCATCTGAATCAATGTCCTGCACCTTCCTTTTCTTCTGGGCTTCATCTTCTGGATCCTTCTCAACAACCTCTGCACGTTTCAGTTCATCCAACATGTTGTCAGGCTCCAACTTTGGTGAGGCAGCAATTCTACTTCTTTCAGTTTTGTTTTCTTGTGACAAATCAACCTCTCCAGCCTCCACTTTCTCTTCTCTGCTTTCATTGGATACATGTAACTTGCTTTTCTGATCAGTTACAAATGAGAAATCTTGAGCACAAGAACTGTTTAACTGCACTACTTTATTTTCCAGATCTCCCACGGCATGGAGATCATTAGTTTCCTATATAAAAAAAAAATTTGTCACATATCATCATTGTTCTAAGAACAAATAAGCTGAGCATTACAACCAATCATTCCTATACNAAAAAAAAAATTTGTCACATATCATCATTGTTCTAAGAACAAATAAGCTGAGCATTACAACCAATCATTCCTATACAGAACTATTATAACATGAGTAAATAGAATATTGTCAAACCAACCATATTTCTAAAACCAGTTGTGTTATAAACACACTATGCTCCCAATGTAACCCATATACAGAAAAATATGTTTACCAGATGTTTTAAATAATTTCAAGAATACAGTAAAATAAATTCAAAATAACTTTTAAACCTGACACACTTAGATTTTTTTTTCAAATTTGGATAACATAATGTACTGCCAGAAATAGTAAAAAAACATTAATTTATAGATTTTATGGTAATATAGCTAGCCCTCCAAAATATTACAAATTTGATATTTTCCCATTGTCATCTGATTACAAAATTGACTGTTACTTGGGCTATTAGTGTGATAGAAGGATCACTCAAAAGCATCCTGTAGCTTATTTTTCAGACTTTTATACAATATATATAGGGCCCCACTTTTATGGTAAATAAAATGTGCTGATTTCGTAATCAAAATTTTACCANTTCATCCAACATGTTGTCAGGCTCCAACTTTGGTGAGGCAGCAATTCTACTTCTTTCAGTTTTGTTTTCTTGTGATAAATCAACCTCTCCAGCCTCCACTTTCTCTTCTCTACTTTCATTGGATACATGTAACTTGCTTTTCTGATCAGTTACAAATGACAAATCTTGAGCACAAGAACTGTTTAACTGCACTACTTTATTTTCCAGATCTCCCACGGCATGGAGATCATTAGTTTCCTATATAAAAAAAAAATTTGTCACATATCATCATTGTTCTAAGAACAAATAAGCTGAGCATTACAACCAATCATTCCTATACAGAACTATTATAACATGAGTAAATAGAATATTGTCAAACCAACCATATTTCTAAAACCAGTTGTGTTATAAACACACTATGCTCCCAATGTAACCCATATACAGAAAAATATGTTTACCAGACGTTTTAAATAATTTCAAGAATACAGTAAAATAAATTCAAAATAACTTTTAAACCTGACACACTTAGATTTTTTTTTCAAATTTGGATAACATAATGTACTGCCAGAAATAGTAAAAAAACATTAATTTATAGATTTTATGGTAATATAGCTAGCCCTCCAAAATATTACAAATTTGATATTTTCCCATTGTCATCTGATTACAAAATTGACTGTTACTTGGGCTATTAGTGTGATAGAAGGATCACTCAAAAGCATCCTGTAGCTTATTTTTCAGACTTTTATACAATATATATAGGGCCCCACTTTTATGGTAAATAAAATGTGCTGATTTCGTAATCAAAATTTTACCGTTTCATTAAAAAAATANTGTGATAGAAGGATCACTCAAAAGCATCCTGTAGCTTATTTTTCAGACTTTTATACAATATATATAGGGCCCCACTTTTATGGTAAATAAAATGTGCTGATTTCGTAATCAAAATTTTACCATTTCATCAAAAAAAAACATTTTCATTTCGTCTAATAAATTTTATAGTAACAAAAATGCCTGAATTATTGTTTTTGTAATGATTTCAACCCATACTAAATGGAATTTGTTATTCATTCTATTAATCAGTACATATTTAAGTGGAAAGCATTCAAAAATATTTAACAATAAGGATGAAAGGATAACCATACAAGAGCAAACTTGCCATGAAACACACAGTGTCTGGTCACAGTAATTTTTGTGCGATAAATCTTGACTTTATTGAGACGTTTAAAACTGCCCAAGAACATTCCCTACCGTTTGAGTTTTACAAGATATCATTACCTACATACAGCTTTTGTTCCATTGTAGATAACAATATTTTAATTAAATCCAGTGCAATTCAATACGTATTACTCCAACACAAATCCACAGCCTAACTACAAAATACTAGTAAATATTTTATTATTGATAAAATAAAATTACTTGTTTCTTAGTAAAAATGTCTCTACACAGAAGTGGCAGAAACCTATTTGTTTTTGTTTTCTTGGTAATATGAAAACTACACAAATTTGCTTTTAATGCTGTTGTATTTTTTTTTTATGTCTTCCACTATCACTAAATCATTATGCATACGACATGGCAATGTTTAAGCATGTGTCTTTTCCCGCACACTAAATGTTTAAATCACAATTTTACACTTTGATCAGTTTATATATGTATATAAGCTCTCACGCGCACACACTCGCTCTCTCGCGTGGTCTCTCTCACGTGCATGCACCCTCACTCTCTCTCTCACGTGCACACGCTCTCTCTATCTCGCACATGCCCACACACTCTCTCACGCACGTGCTTTCTCTCAAACACGTGCACACTCTCTCTCATGCACGCATATGTTATCTCTCATGCACGCATATGTTCTCTCTCGCGTGCATGCACCCTCACTCTCTCTCACATGTGCATGCTCTCTCTTACATGCGCATGCTCTCTCATGCGCACATGCTTTCTCTTTAATGCATGCTCTCTCACACACACTATCTAATGCAAGCTCTCTCACATGTGCACTGTCAAACCCACACTCACTCTCTCTCTCACGCACATGCACACTCTCTCTATTTCATGCACGCACACTCTCACATTCATGCATGCGCGCTCTCTCATGCGCACATGCTCTCTCTCTCATGCACACAAGCTCTCTCTCTCATGCGCACATGCTCTCTCTCACATGTGCATGCTTTCTCTCACACATGCACGCCCGCTCTCTCATGCACACGCACTCACTCTCTTTCTCAAGCATGCACAATCTCTCTCACAATATGTAATATCATTAGAAGAAGTGTATAACATAAAACCATGATAGTTNTCACATGTGCATGCTTTCTCTCACACATGCACGCCCGCTCTCTCATGCACACGCACTCACTCTCTTTCTCAAGCATGCACAATCTCTCTCACAATATGTAATATCATTAGAAGAAGTGTATAACATAAAACCATGATAGTTGAATGTTTTGTATGCCACACTTTCCGAAATTACATCACATTGCAGAGAAATATTTTTGGTGTCATATTATACTATGCTTACACAAATAATTTTAACAATACCTACTTAAGGGGCCCGCCTGCTTGGGGATTTTTACCGCGTTTGGGGCCGAGAAACGCGAGAGCTGTAAGGGCTACACTGGCACGCGCTACAAGTGCGCCATCGCCACTACGCGCAGGGCTCTGAACTGGCGTGCAGTGTTCTCATAGTGCTGCGTGTACCTATGGGACTTTAAGCGGTGACCCTATAAATTTATTAGTGTAAAGTCTGTAGCAAGGTTCAATGCATGTCTCTAGAGTACTTTTGCGTGTATATAACGCTTATAATTTTTAATACAGCGCTTTGAAAAAGCTGTTTTTGACCATTTTGGAGTGCTCTGAAATGGTGTTTATAATGTGCGTGACGTCTTAAAAGTAATCGACAGACATAGTCTGAAGTATGTGTTCTTTTCGTAGTTTAGCGCATAGGACGCACGTTCAATAGTTTCGTGAGAAAACCGGGATTTCAAACACACTGCAACGCAGTTCGAGCGCCGGGCAGGCGGGCCCCTTAAGATTAAATACATGTTGTATTAGTTTAATTTAGTTTTATCTTATTTTTATTCTGTAGCCATATTATTTTCTGAACATCGCTACACATTCTCAAAACACAGAATAGTTATTTTTTCTCACTAAAGGTCTTCTGTGCGCATTCGAAAAAGGTTTTAAATTGTACTGTAACAGTTGAATACTGTTTGCAGTTTTCGTGGAAAATTCTTGAAGGTAAGAAGTTGAACATTTTTGACGACTGCAGTGGAAACTCTATCCATCGAACACAGATGCATTGAAAGTCTGTGTCCACAGACAATTTTCTGCGGTCCCGACAAAATTCCTTATGTAAATAATGCTAAAAAAATAAAAAGTAAATTTCTGCCAAACTTCAAAATTTAATTTTTACCCCATCGATAGAACAAAAATTTCCGTACCATCACCAAAAATTACATGCGCCGAGCATTTAACAACAAAGTATTAACAAAAAAAGTATAAGTATCTTTAAATACAAATGGTGCTACGCATCTAATGTGTTGTACTAGTCAGCAAAATGTTAAAAAATTTAATTATTTAATAACATTTCTATTTATAGATAGACTGTTTGCCAAAAACAAATCCTCGCTAAATTGTACTTGTTCAATATTGACACAGGAATAACGAATGGCCAGATATGTGAAACTCTACTCACCATGGCATACAAAGTCTGTATGTGGTACATTATGTACACATGTACAAGTAATGCTAAGAGACAACACAAATAAAATAAATTTTCAACACACATTGTTTTTGCTTACGTCTCACTGCCCTGCGTTTAGACCTATTTGGGTAATTTACCACTTCCGAAATAACATTTTATTGATTTTGTCAAAATGTCGCACTTAACTCGTACTTTGTTACAAAAATAATAAATAATAACAATAGTTTCTCAGACTACACATCGTGTATTCAGAAAGGATAAAATACAAAAAAACTGAAAAAAAAAAATGGAAAAACAGTACATGTGTGTAGGGAATATTTAAAGCAGTAGTTTTATTAGATGTGCATAATGTTTATGGCCGGAGTCGTCTTGGTCACTGTTGGTAACGACCAGCAACCACACAAAACAGCAGTGCCATATTTAAAAAAAAAAAAATTAATAACATTATCGATGCGACGTGGCCAACAACTCACAAGTTTTCACTTAAACATTTTCTCATGAAAATTACGAATGCATATATGCATAAAAGTAACTCAAATAAATATGCCCGGATAGTTAACAAAAAAAAGTCTACACAAAATTAAGGAAACCCTATTCACTGCACTTTATCAATCATAATATAGTCAAGACATTTTTATTTCTTAGCTAACTGAGACTGTTGTTAGTTGCTGTATGGATAATGCTTCCGCTACATCGGAATCTATTTTCTCTGCACGTGGTTTCAAAAGAGGTGTTTAAATACGGTTTTTATTAAGTTTGAGTGAGAGTGTACTGAAAAAAATTAAGAGTGGATTGTTCATTTGTTTTTTTTTTTTTTTTTACATTAAAGGTTAACACTTCTTGGTTCCCTTCAGAACTTTATAACAGGATTCTACTGTATTATGAATGTTTTCTTTAATATTCCCATTTGCATTGTTTTCTTTTAGTTAAACTCGACAAATTTTTATGTCAGTCCCCAGAAATTCTATGGATAGAGGTTCCACTGTATAATCAATCGCAAAACAAACCACTTTTCCAAAAGAAGTAATAAGGTTCTTTGTTAAAACATAGACATATGTCAGAATGAAAATCTGAAAAATTCAAGCAAAATTATTGTACCTTTGTGCATTAAATTAGTAGATTTTAATTTTAATTTTTCTTCTAGAGTACATACTTGCACCTACTTTTGTAGTGTAATTTGATGAAGATTGACATTCGGTTAATATGATTAAGTTAATTTTTTAATCAAACTGTAAAATAAAACTATGTCCGAATTTTAAGTACTATTTCATCTGTTCATTCATACCTGTATTGTTTAGTTTTGGCATTTCAAATTTGTGTGTCAATTTGCTTTAAAAAAATTACTAATTTTTAAAAAAACTTCAATTATTTGTGATGGTTGGCATTCCAAATATGTTATGATATGTATGGTAGTATTTAGCAAAACTGTTTGAAGCATGCACGTGCAACTGAGTTGCTTTTACTGCCAGGGCTCCAGCTGTGTTTGGACTTGTGACCTTGTAAATATGAATTGGTTAGAATTTTAGATCCGTAGTAATTTCACGGCAGAACTTTGTGTAGTTGCTTTTACTGACCTCTTAATACTAGTGCGAGACACATTTTAAATTTCCTGCGCACCTGAGCTACAGGAAGAAGAGAGCAGTTTCTTGTTGGAAATCATGGTGGTAAGTTGAGTCGTGTGCAGTTGCTGCCTGTCGGTCGTTTTCTCGCTGAAATTTGTGGTGCAGTCCACTAGTGGCAATTTAAATTTAGTACAGTTAAATTCGAAAAACAACAAACTGTATGCTCGGCCGGTGGCGCCATGCTCAAGGCAGGCTAAAGCGCGTCGCCCGTTGACACCTATCTCCTCTAATCGCAGTGCCATGAATCATAAGTAATGGTGCCAAAAATTTTTAGATTGATGCAATATTCATTAAATGATACAATAGGATATTTATACCAGAATTTTGCTAGGACTACTGCAAATTTTCTGTGAATGCCATTATTTATTTTTCTGTACATACCTTTCTTGGTAGATAGAAAATACACTGTAGTTGCTGTTGGCAAAATTCCACTATTTTACCATGATCTCCAATGTCACAATTTAAGTCTCAATATGTATTTATACAATTCACAATCAAAAATGGAAAGAACAGATAGCACACGTTAAATTTCTAAATTAGAAATGTAATATAAATACATTTACGTATAAGTACACAATAACCGTTTTATTCACTCAACAGTAAAATAAATTTTATGCACATAGGTATAAAAAACTGAAATTTTTATTCACAGATTCCAGCCAGAATCTGTAGAATCAAAGAACCAATAATTGATCAGTCCAATTACTAGAATGAACACTTTAATTGTTACTAAGAAAAAAAGTTATTTAAAACTTACAAGTGATACACCAGGAACTGCTACAGTTGATTTTTCAACATCCTCAACCTGTAGTCTTGCTCGGTTCGTTCTGCCAGAATCTACTTTGGCCAGAACCTTCTTCCGGCTACTACTGCAACATACAAAATATTTTACAAAAATTAAATAAAAGATATCTTTATTAAATACACTGCAGGTAGAGTAATCCCATTATAATAGAAAGCTTTTTGTGATTACATTGAAACCAATTCATAACTACAAATGATGATGGCGAGACAAATTAAAGCTATAGTGAATTATCGCTACAAAAAAAATTATTGCATAACGTCATTGCATGCAGTGTTATACACTCACTTCTTGGGCATCTTATATTTTCTTACTTAATGGACACCCAGCATATGGACACCCAAAATTCAACCAAACTTTACATGTCGACCATGAAATACAATGGAGCACATTTGACAATGACATTTTACATGTGCCCATCGTTCATGTAAAGAGTTTAAGATAAGAAAATGTGGTGATAGTTGGTAATTGCGAAAAAAAAGTTTTTCCCTCCGNTTCCCTCTGTCACTTATTTTTAAATATACTACCAAAGGCTGAAAACAAACATTACACATTACAGCTGTTTGAACCATTTCAATGATAAGCCTNGCTGTTTGAACCATTTTAATGATAAGCCTCTAATCTTATCTGCAATGTGTAGTTGCAGCACTTTATTTCCTAGTACTACAGCAGACATTATTTGTCCACCTTTAAAACGTAAACAACGTGGAAGCCTAACGGCTTTAGACTGCAGACGAACCGATTCAGACTGCTTTTGCTCTTCCTGTGGTGGTATCTCTTATCTCTCTTTTTCTGCGCACCCTTCTATGTTATCTGCTACTACCTCCCCTTTGTCAGCTGCTCAAGTGATCAATACTTTTTTCCACCACTCTTTGTTTCCATGAATGCAGCTCAACCTGGCAACTGGGCAATAAGTCAACAAAGACAAAATGAGAGTGAAGAGGCCGTAGGATATTGAAAGGGAAGAAAGAGATAAGATACATTCCTATCCCTTCATTTGGCCTGTAGGAGGAAAAGAAAAGTCATTCACATTCTTCTGAGCCCTCCGTGTGAACACAATGTGTTTAAAGATCAAAAATTAAAATGTTTACATGGCATATGCTCTTAAGAATGAGCAATGTTATCAATAAAATTGTTAAAGCAAGCATTTTAAATGAGTGTATTAACCCCCCAAAACGATTCTGCGGATGTGAACTTAATTTGTTACTGGACTGTTGGCAACCCTGCATACAGTAGAGAACTTCCGACCCCCCCTAGCTTCATCAGACTGCTTCACAACCAAAGAGTTATGATGATGTAGCCTCGTTGGTAAACCAATTGCTTGTGTCATGTGTTTTTGGTTATATTGTTGTTCAGCAAGGTAATCATGTGTTATCGTCTTTTGTTCACCATTTGCGTTGTTGATGCAATGTTTTTGGTCTTCCGGGTCAGATTCATACCAGCATTTTGGCAAGACTTTTTTTTGTTAAAGTGTGCTTGGTAATAGTGCCAGTCACAAGTGCGCAGGCTAATGAATTTTATATGCGTAATGTGTTGTAAATTTGAATTGGTGTGTTCCAGATTCAAGACCTAAGCTACATCTGCAATTCAGCAAACTGTGGAACAATGAATTCATATTCGTCGTCGTTCCCCATTGTTCAGCAGTTTGGTGCACGTGGCCTGGCGGTCATTTGTTTATAGTCATGTGCACAGTTTTGTATCATACCTTGAGTTGCTCATGGTTATCATTTTAGTCACTTTTTTTTTTTAGGGGTTGCCTGGTTTGGTGTAATGTGTACAGATTATAGTTTTTTTTTTTTATGTTTGTCTGTGTTTTTCTCGTACATTCCCAAGTGCTTTTCTGTTGAGATGGGTAGGTTGTTTTTTGCTGTATCAGCTAGCAGTTGTTTCACCCGCCTGCTATTTTCTTCTTTCATTTGTGTTTAATTGTTTTTAGGCAGGTTTAAATGTCTTGACGCANTAGAGTACTTTTGCGTGTATATAACGCTTATAATTTTTAATACAGCGCTTTGAAAAAGCTGTTTTTGACCATTTTAGAGTGCTCTGAAATGGTGTTTATAATGTGCGTGACGTCTTAAAAGTAATCGACAGACATAGTCTGAAGTATGTGTTCTTTTCGTAGTTTAGCGCATAGGACGCACGTTCAATAGTTTCGTGAGAAAACCGGGATTTCAAACACACTGCAACGCAGTTCGAGCGCCGGGCAGGCGGGCCCCTTAAGATTAAATACATGTTGTATTAGTTTAATTTAGTTTTATCTTATTTTTATTCTGTAGCCATATTATTTTCTGAACATCGCTACACATTCTCAAAACACAGAATAGTTATTTTTTCTTACTAAAGGTCTTCTGTGCGCATTCGAAAAAGGTTTTAAATTGTACTGTAACAGTTGAATACTGTTTGCAGTTTTCGTGGAAAATTCTTGAAGGTAAGAAGTTGAACATTTTTGACGACTGCAGTGGAAACTCTATCCATCGAACACAGATGCATTGAAAGTCTGTGTCCACAGACAATTTTCTGCGGTCCCGACAAAATTCCTTATGTAAATAATGCTAAAAAAATAAAAAGTAAATTTCTGCCAAACTTCAAAATTTAATTTTTACCCCATCGATAGAACAAAAATTTCCGTACCATCACCAAAAATTACATGCGCCGAGCATTTAACAAAGTATTAACAAAAAAAGTATAAGTATCTTTAAATACAAATGGTGCTACGCATCTAATGTGTTGTACTAGTCAGCAAAATGTTAAAAAAATTAATTATTTAATAACATTTCTATTTATAGATAGACCGTTTGCCAATAACAAATCCTCGCTAAATTGTACTTGTTCCATATTGACACAGGAATAACGAATGGCCAGATACGTGAAACTCTACTCACCATGGCATACAAAGTCTGTATGTGGTACATTATGTACATGTGTACAAGTAATGCTAATAGACAACACAAATAAAATTAATTTTCAACACACATTGTTTTCGCTTACGTCTCACTGCCCTGCGTTTAGACCTATTTGGGTAATTTACCACTTCCAAAATAACATTTTATTGATTTTGTCAAAATGTCGCACTTAACTCGTACTTTGTTACAAAAATAATAAATAATAACAATAGTTTCTCAGACTACACATCGTGTATTCAGAAAGCATAAAATACAAAAAAACTGAAAAAAAAAATGGAAAAACAGTACATGTAAGTAGGGAATATTTAAAGCAGTAGTTTTATTATATGTGCATAATGTTTATGACCGGAGTCGTCTTGGTCACTGTTGGTAACGACCAGCAAGCACAAAAAACAGCAGTGCCATATTTTCAAAAAAAATAATAACATTATCGATGCGACATGGCCAACAACTCACAAGTTTTCACTTAAACATTTTCTCATGAAAATTACGAATGCATATATGCATAAAAGTAACTCAAATAAATATGCCCGGATAGTTAACAAAAAAAAGTCTACACAAAATTAAGGAAACCCTATTCACTGCACTTTATCAATCATAATATAGTCAAGACATTTTTATTTCTTAGCTAACCGAGACTGTTGTTAGTTGCTGTATGGATAATGCTTCCGCTACATCGGAATCTATTTTCTCTGCACGTGGTTTCAAAAGAGGTGTTTAAATACGGTTTTTATTAAGTTTGAGTGAGAGTGTACTGAAAAAAATTAAGAGTGGATTGTTCATTTGTTTTTTTTTTTTTTTTTACATTAAAGGTTAACACTTCTTGGTTCCCTTCAGAACTTTATAACAGGATTCTACTGTATTATGAATGTTTTCTTTAATATTCCCATTTGCATTGTTTTCTTTTAGTTAAACTCGACAAATTTTTATGTCAGTCCCCAGAAATTCTATGGATAGAGGTTCCACTGTATAATCAATCGCAAAACAAACCACTTTTCCAAAAGAAGTAATAAGGTTCTTTGTTAAAACATAGACATATGTCAGAATGAAAATCTGAAAAATTCAAGCAAAATTATTGTACCTTTGTGCATTAAATTAGTAGATTTTAATTTTAATTTTTCTTCTAGAGTACATACTTGCACCTACTTTGTAGTGTAATTTAATGAAGATTGACATTCGGTTAATATGATTAAGTTAATTTTTTAATCAAACTGAAAAATAAAACTATGTCCGAATTTTAAGTACTATTTCATCTGTTCATTCATATCTGTATTGTTTAGTTTTGGCATTTCAAATTTGTGTGTCAATTTGTGTGTCAATTTGCTTTAAAAACATTACACATTTTTAAAAAAACTTCAATTATTTGTGATGGTTGGCATTCCAAATATGTTATGATATGTATGGTAGTATTTAGCAAAACTGTTTGAAGCATGCATGTGCAACTGAGTTGCTTTTACTGCCCGGGCTCCACCTGTGTTTGGACTTGTGACCTTGTAAATATGAATTGGTTAGAATTTTAGATCCGTAGTAATTTCATGGCAGAACTTTGTGTAGTTGCNGCACGTGCAACTGAGTTGCTTTTACTGCCAGGGCTCCAGCTGTGTTTGGACTTGTGACCTTGTAAATATGAATTGGTTAGAATTTTAGATCCGTAGTAATTTCACGGCAGAACTTTGTGTAGTTGCTTTTACTGACCTCTTAATACTAGTGCGAGACACATTTTAAATTTCCTGCGCACCTGAGCTACAGGAAGAAGAGAGCAGTTTCTTGTTGGAAATCATGGCGGTAAGTTGAGTCGTATGCAGTTGCTGCCTGTCGGTCGTTTTCTCGCTGAAATTTGTGGTGCAGTCCACTAGTGGCAATTTATATTTAGTACAGTTAAATTCGAAAAACAACAAACTGTATGCTCGGCCGGTGGCGCCATGCTCAAGGCAGGCTAAAGCGCGTCGCCCGTCGACACCTATCTCCTCTAATCGCAGTGCCACAAATCATAAGTAATGGTGCCAANATCTCCTCTAATCGCAGTGCCATGAATCATAAGTAATGGTGCCAAAAATTTTTAGATTGATGCAATATTCATTAAATGATACAATAGGATATTTATACCAGAATTTTGCTAGGACTACTGCAAATTTTCTGTGAATGCCATTTTTTATTTTTCTGTACATACCTTTCTTGGTACATAGAAAATACACTGTAGTTACTGTTGGCCAAATTCCACTATTTTACCAAGATCTCCAATGTCACAATTTAAGTCTCAATATGTATTTATACAATTCAAAATCAAAAATGGAAAGAACAGATAGCATACATTAAATTTCTGTGTTAAATTAGAAATGTAATATAAATACATTTACGTATATGTAAACAATAACAGTTTTATTCACTCAACAGTACAAAAAATTAAATGCACGGAGGTAAAAAAAACTGAAATTTTTATTCACAGATTCCAGCCAGAATCTGTAGAATCAAAGAACCAATAATTGATCAGTCCAATTACTAGGATGAACACTTTAATCGTTTATAAGAAAAAAAGTTATTTAAAACTTACAAGTGATACACCAGGAACTGCTACAGTTGATTTTTCAACATCCTCAACCTGTAGTCTTGCTCGGTTCGTTCTGCCAGAATCTACTTTGGCCAGAACCTTCTTCCGGCTACTACTGCAACATACAAAATATTTTACAAAAATTAAATAAAAGATATCTTTATTAAATACACTGCAGGTAGAGTAATCCCATTATAATAGAAAGCTTTTTGTGATTACATTGAAACCAATTCATAACTACAAATGATGATGGCGAGACAAATTAAAGCTATAGTGAATTATCGCTACAAAAAAAATTATTGCATAACATCATTGCATGCAGTGTTATACACTCACTTCTTGGGCATCTTATATTTTCTTACTTCATGGACACCCAGCATATGGACACCCAAAATTCAACCAAACTTGTCGACCATGAAATACAATGGAGCACATTTGACAATGGCATTTTACATGTGACCATCGTTCATGTAAAGAGTTTAAGATGAGAAAATGTGGTGATAGTTGGTAATTGAGAAAAAAGTTTTTCCCTCTGTCACTTATTTTTAAATATACTACCAAAGGCTGAAAACAAACATTACACATTACAGCTGTTTGAACCATTTCAATGATAAGCCTCTAATCTTATCTGCAATGTGTAGTTGCAGCACTTTATTTCCTAGTACTACAGCAGACATTATTTGTCCACCTTTGAAACGTAAACAGCGTGGAAGCCTAACGGCTTTAGACTGCAGACGAACCAATTTAGACTGCTTTTGCTCTTCCTGTAGTGGTATCTCTTATCTCTCTTTTTTCTTTTTCTGCGCACCCTTCTTTGTTATCTGCTACTACCTCCCCTTTGTTAGCTGCTCAAGTGATCAATACTTTTTTCCACCCCTCTTTGTTTCCATGAATGCAGCTCAACGTGGCAACTGGGCAATAAGTCAACAAAGACAAAATGAGAGTGAAGAGGCCGTAGGGTATTGAAAGGGAAGAAAGAGATAAGATACATTCCTATCCCTTCATTTGGCCTGTAGGAGGAAAAGAAAAGTCATTCACATTCTTCTGAGCCCTCTGTGTGAACACAATGTGTTTAAAGATCAAAAATTAAAATGTTTACATGGCATATGCTCTTAAGAATGAGCAATGCTATCAATAAAATTGTTAAAGCAAGCATTTTAAATGAGTGTATTAACCCCCCAAAACGATTCTGCGGATGTGAACTTAATTTGTTACTGGACTGTTGGCAACCCTGCATACAGTAGAGAACTTCCGACCCCCCTAGCTTCATCAGACTGCTTCACAACCAAAGAGTTATGATGATGTAGCCTCGTTGGTAAACCAATTGCTTGTGTCATGTGTTTTTGGTTATATTGTTGTTCAGCAAGGTAATCATGTGTTATCGTCTTTTGTTCACCATTTGCGTTGTTGATGCAATGTTTTTGGTCTTCCGGGTCAGATTCATACCAGCATTTTGGCAAGACTTTTTTTTGTTAAAGTGTGCTTGGTAATAGTGCCAGTCACAAGTGCGCAGGCTAATGAATTTTNCAAGACTTTTTTTTGTTAAAGTGTGCTTGGTAATAGTGCCAGTCACAAGTGTGCAGGCTAATGAATTGTATATGCGTAATGTGTTGTAAATTTGAATTGGTGTGTTCCAGATTCAAGACCTAAGCTACATCTGCAATTCAGCAAACTGTGGAACAATGAATTCATATTCGTCGTCGTTCCCCATTGTTCAGCAGTTTGGTGCACGTGGCCTGGCGGTCATTTGTTTATAGTCATGTGCACAGTTTTGTATCATACCTTGAGTTGCTCATGGTTATCATTTTAGTCACTTTTTTTTTTAGGGGTTGCCTGGTTTGGTGTAATGTGTACAGATTATAGTATTTTTTTTTTTTTATGTTTGTCTGTGTTTTTCCCGTACATTCCCAAGTGCTTTTCTGTTGAGATGGGTAGGTTGTTTTTTGCTGTATCAGCTAGCAATTGTTTCACCCGCCTGCTATTTTCTTCTTTCATTTGTGTTTAATTGTTTTTAGGCAGGTTTAAATGTCTTGACGCAGTACACAACTGATCACACCAAATTGACAGTTGCAATGTGAATTAGAATTACTATACATGACCAAGTGTACTATCGTCAGATTATCCTTTCAACATTGTTGTTAAATATCTTTAAATATTTTCAAGGAAATTTGTACAGATTAAAACTAATGAATAACAAGTTTCATTCATGTTTCATTGAAACTGTTACAAAAACAGAAGATGCATGTCCTAATGTTATGTGAATTTCTTTCTATAAAATTTATTTGGTAAAATGAAAATATTTTTATGACAATGGCAAAATGTTAATGACGAAATCAACATTTTATTTGCTAAAAATGTGGGGAATTAGAATTATATGGAATATTCATTAAGTATTCACTGTACATGCGTATGTTTGAATTTATTCCACAAACTACAAAATAAAGGAATTTAATAACATTTTTACGATTGTACAAACTTAAAAGGTTTCCTTCCATTGTCATTTAAAAAAAATAGTAATTTCCTGAATTCAAAAGTTTTACCCATCTCGATAGCCTGGAAATGATCTGATCATTTGTTTTCCCGTAAAATCTGTTCAAAACAGATGGTACATTGACCAAAGATTGCGAGCATCAATCATTTTTGAAAACTACGTGAATGNGTAAAATCTGTTCAAAACAGATGGTACATTGACCAAAGATTGCGAGCATCAATCATTTTTGAAAACTACGTGAATGCAAAACAATGTGGATAATTGACAACTAGTGCTATAGATTGTATTGTTTGCATCCTGCAGCAGTTTTTCGTATTCTGTTGACTACTGTTATTCTTTTTCTTAATTATTTACTGCACTCTTAGGTTGGTGACAATGAAAACGAATCATACAACCTCTGACACTGTATCTAACTATCTATGATCTTGTTACTGTAAATGGAATTTGAGACATGGCAGTATTGTTATGGGCTTGATTATCATAAACCATCAGTTGCGAGTTTGTAGTCTAAAAATCCTAGTCCGCATCCACTGTTTTCCCGCATTCTTTATTTTTTTTGTTGATCTACTGGCAAATTAATTTTTGAGAATCCACTGTACACAATTCTGAGAATCATTTTCTTTAAAATTCCCTGTTTTCCAAGTTGTTTAACAAAATCACGTGCTCGGAATGAAATATCAGAATCCTTTATAACATGAACAAGTTACGTTATGTAGATGATACTAGAGAGAATCACCCCACAAGCTTACAAATAATTCATTACAATATAACATCTAAGTAGCTTTATTTGAAGTCATAACAACTCACCTCATCTGATTTGGTTTTCTTGTTAACTGGGGAGTTGCAAAAGCAGTCACCTTCTTGTTTTTCCTTATCTAAAAATAAATGAAAAACTGATTACAATACAGGCTTTACATACAGTAAGTGCAGCAAGAAATTCCAATTATATAACACAATTACTTTTCAATATTCTATATACAGTCGGACCAGTCCTCATCCGCGGACTTNAAGAAATTCCAATTATATAACACAATTACTTTTCAATATTCTATATACAGTCGGACCAGTCCTCATCCGCGGACTTGGCATCAACGGTTTCAACCATCTGCGGTTCAAAAAATTAAAAAAAATACATGAAAAATTATTTTTTAAATTCCTAAGTACTTTTAAATTACAGCTCGCAGCAGTTTATTTATTTTCCTAGTCCAGCGGGGACAACCAAAACTCGACGATCGCTGAACACGTTGGAAGATTATGGCACTCTTTGTGGGCTAAGAAAAATAAATATGTGGTGGCGCAGAAGGTTGGGGAAGGGCGTGTGAGTGGTTGGGAGGGGAGGCAGTTGGAACGGCCGAGAAAAACATAACTGAGAAGACAAATACGTAATATGACACTAATACTTGGGTTCCATCTCTATCCAGTCACGCACATTTTTTTTCGGAATAACCAAATTTATTTTGGGCAGCCGGCGTGCCATTTTTTCTGACCTAGTTCACGACATGCAATTTGAAATTCATGACAAAATGTCTCCGCATTACCTTTTTTATTTGGCGAATTTGAGAACCATGCACCTCAATATAACGAGTTGCAGTTTTCTCAGCCATTACAACAACATAACACTCTTAATAAGCAATAACTAACACGGCTTTATAGATGTAGACTGTTCGTTTATTTAATAAAGCTTCACCACAGATATGAATGCATCACTAGTTCAACAGTGCCCCATTGTTCAGCTATGTATAAAATGGCGGTAGTCATAATCAATAGTTTCACAGCGCACATTGAATCGTTGTTCAGCATTGTAGAAAATGACGTTGCTCTCACAATCGATAGTTTCCCAGAGCGCCAATTCAAAATACATTTTGCCTTGGTCAAATGATATTTGCCATGGTCCCATTGCTTGCTCGGCTTACGAATTCATATTCATGGTGTTTCTGGCTAAACATGTACATGCCGTCACCATTTACAGTAAAGTTAAACAAGGCAAACATCTATGGAATCTTAGCTCGCATGTTTACATTCAAAAGTTTTTACATTGAACTTTGGGCAAATAATAAACTTTTTTATGGTTTGTTTTCCATTTTGAATGTATGAGAATGTTTATCAGGTTGATTCAAATGTCTTTAACCAAATACTTTACTCTCCAAANAAACTCGACGATCGCTGAACACGTTGGAAGATTATGGCACTCTTTGTGGGCTAAGAAAAATAAATATGTGGTGGCGCAGAAGGTTGGGGAAGGGCGTGTGAGTGGTTGGGAGGGGAGGCAGTTGGAACGGCCGAGAAAAACATAACTGAGAAGACAAATACGTAATATGACACTAATACTTGGGTTCCATCTCTATCCAGTCACGCACATTTTTTTCGGAATAACCAAATTTATTTTGGGCAGCCGGCGTGCCATTTTTTCTGACCTAGTTCACGACATGCAATTTGAAATTCATGACAAAATGTCTCCGCATTACCTTTTTTATTTGGCGAATTTGAGAACCATGCACCTCAATATAACGAGTTGCAGTTTTCTCAGCCATTACAACAACATAACACTCTTAATAAGCAATAACTAACACGGCTTTATAGATGTAGACTGTTCGTTTATTTAATAAAGCTTCACCACAGATATGAATGCATCACTAGTTCAACAGTGCCCCATTGTTCAGCTATGTATAAAATGGCGGTAGTCATAATCAATAGTTTCACAGCGCACATTGAATCGTTGTTCAGCATTGTAGAAAATGACGTTGCTCTCACAATCGATAGTTTCCCAGAGCGCCAATTCAAAATACATTTTGCCTTGGTCAAATGATATTTGCCATGGTCCCATTGCTTGCTCGGCTTACGAATTCATATTCATGGTGTTTCTGGCTAAACATATACATGCCGTCACCATTTACAGTAAAGTTAAACAAGGCAAACATCTATGGAATCTTAGCTCGCATGTTTACATTCAAAAGTTTTTACATTGAACTTTGGGCAAATAATAAACTTTTTTATGGTTAGTTTTCCATTTTGAATGTATGAGAATGTTTATCAGGTTGATTCAAATGTCTTTAACCAAATACTTTACTCTCCAAATAACGGTGAAAATTTCAAAGGCCCGCATATAGTTTGAACTCAATTTTTGGAAGTAAAAATTGGTAAAATATTACCTACTTATATTCGGGATAATACGGGACTATTGTTTTCCCATACATGTTTATGATTTGTACCAGCACAAGTATAGTATTTGAGGGTGCAGAAAATTATTACACTGCCAAAAATTAGTCTGTAAATATGGTATATAACAATGTTATACAATTTACATAAGAGTCTTGAACATTTGCGCGAGTCCCAGAACCATAAACCGCGGATAATGCAGGCCGACTGTATATCAAAACTATAGCACTATCATTTCAAGTAAAGAAAAAAATACAGAAATGAAGCATATCACATACGTCCATACAAGCATTCCTTTATCAACTTCACATCTTCAACCTCTTTAATACAAACCTCAAGGGACCAAATTTTTATAGTTTTAAATAATGAGGTTTTGTATTGGCATGCATTAAAAAAAATAGCACACTGAATCTGTGCTTTAGCATACTAGAAAATAAGACATTCTTACCGACAGCATTTTTCCAATGGACTTGACATTACATTGTAATATAAAATAACATTAAATTCCATATTTCAAAATAAGTACGGGAAGAAAAGAGAAAATGGTGGAAAAGTGGACACAAATGATGGAAGACAGCAAAGGTAACAAAAGGGTATTGTGTGGCATTATTAAAAATAATAGGGGAGGGGTTCAGGAGGAAGTTGTAATGGTAGTGATAAGCAGAGATTTGAAAAATGAAGTCAAATTAATAAATATTGACTTGTCATTCGCGTTGAGTTTTTTCCAGCAGACATCGACTTACCAAACATGCAAGCCACTGTGCTTTTAAGTTATAAACAAACAAATATTAGCACCTACCGAACATCTATTGTCTTGCGAATCAATAATTTTATGTTGCTAAATCTCTAAGTTGTGCCGGAATGAAAACAATAATTACTACAATGCATTGACACTCCATAATTAAGATTTTGTTATTAAATAAAATACTATCTAAGGGAATTTATAATTAAATTATAGCCTTATTCAAATATAAAACCTTCATGAAAAATGTATGTATAATGCGTAAACATTCTGTTTAGGCCGTGATGGAAGTGGACTAATCTAATGACAGAAATTGATAGCACAACACAATATGTGCGATGAAACTGGCATGATGACACAGGCAAATGGAAGTGAATGGACATGGGACACCATACAAAACATCGGTATATGCACGTTTAGGAGTTTTATTGTTTGTGACCTCAAGAAGGTCCAAGTACTGGTATTGTATATACTCTAAATAAACACCCCTCCCCCCTTTTTAAAACAGGATCTTAGAAATGGGCTGTCATTAAATTTGCAACTTGAGCCATTTTTCTTCCCGTCATTAAATTTGCAACTTGGGCCATTTTTCTTCCCGGCGAAGCATTTTCTCTTGCTGCCTGTATGGCACCGGGCGACAGATAACACAACCAACCAGAAACTGTCAAGTCGACAGGTACAGTCAAGAACGACACAAATCCATACAACCATATGGTGTATTTAAACATGAACAGACTATCTTGTGGCACATCACAACTTCAACAGAAATATGCAAAGATATACAGTAAACTCATCATTACTTTTCTCATGTTATTACCGTTTTAAAAATCTGTGTATGAAAAGAAAAATAACAAAAACTTGGGAATATGGACTGCTTATTTGCTCACCCGGCAGCATGTTACCCAACACAGTAACAGTTATCTTTTTTCTATCAGCATCACTTGGCTGGCATTACTGTTCCTAACATTGTCATTCACTTGTTACAGGGAGGGAAAAAGTAGAGCTGTGAATCACTTAACCAGGCAAAGAATTACAGTATTCTTATTAATAGAAACTAGTAACAAACTTTTTTCTTGATAAACCACGACTTTAAGAGTGGGAGAAAGTTATAAGGGGTGGATGTTATACCTGTGTGCATAGGTACACATTTATATTTACGATGCAAATTTGATTTTAAATTGAAAATATTATACTGAACTAGACTTGACTCAACTCAGAGCTGTACAAATGAAACTCGCCCCTCACTACATAATGGTAGACAAAAATGGAAATGAAGTTCACGAAAAAGATCAGCTCAAAGTAATGAAGGAATATTTTGAAGACTTGTTAAATCCAACTGGTATATCAGAGAAAAAGAGGATGGAAGAAGTAGTCAGGGACAATGAAACAGAAAGAGAACTAATGTGCGCATAGGTGGAGAAAGCACTGGACAAAATTAAAAGTGGAAAAGCATCAGGACTACACAAGTTGAGTGTAAAGGTGGTGAGAAGCCGTATGAGAAGTGGGAAAACAGTGGCTGAATCAGGCAATGAGAATAGTGTGGAATGAGAAGAAAATCCCAGGAGAGTGAAAAATGGGAATATACGTTGTTCACGGTAAAGTGAGGACTTTCGAGAACCTAGTTACATTTTTTCTATCAGCCATTTTTTGTCCTTTCATTATGTAAGTAATAAACACAGTATGTTGTGTATTTCACCGGACTCAAAAGTTAATGTCTAAAGCTACAATAAAATATATTTATTGATTATTATTCCAAATGAGAGACCTTTAACAAGTGCTCACTTTATTGTGAATAGCATATAATTAAACTTATTTTTCCCTAAGGAGGTATAAAAGAGTGCAAGAACTATAGGCAAGTTCCACTGTGTGCCAATGTGCTAGAATATATTAAAAAATAGTGGAGAAGATGACGTAAAATTGAGACAAGAGCAGTGGTACTTCAGACCAGGTCAATCCACAATTGACCTCATATTTGCAGTAAGGCAGTTACACCACCACTATGCGTATGGGAAAAACTTGCAAATGACACTGAAAAAGCATATAAGTGTAAGCAGAAGTTAGGTAAGAGATGCATTGAAAAACAAAGGCATGACAAGGGAGATAATAGACAGGGTAAAGAAGATGTCCTATGGAAGTATGAGCTGTGTGAAAGTAGAGGAAGAAAGATCTGATTGGTTTGAAAAGACAAACAGACTGAATCCAGGAAGTGCAATCTCACCATTACCTTTTATCGTGATTATGGATGAGTTGATGAAAAGGGTAGCAGGAAAACTTGGCAAAGAAAAAATATAATGAGCATTATGGCATTTGTAGATGACCTGATGATATGGGGAAACATAGCAGAGGAAATAAAAGAGCAGCTAAATGCTTGGAAAGAGGGAGTGAAACAATACAAATTAAGTTCAATTTAATGTGGAAACGAGTGAAATTATGGATACAGACAGAAAGAAAAAGTGAATACTGCAAAAATGTTAGGAAGGGAAAAGTTAAAGGAGGTCAAGATTTTTAAGTACTTAGGAAGCGTGAAATGACAGATACGTGTGAACATGCAAAGCAAGCAGAAGGATTAATGAGACAGGTAAGAAGTTTAATTTGGAGCAAGGACATCCCGCAGAGAATCAGAAGGTAATACATAAAGCATGCTAAATACATATACTGACATATGCGTCGGAAACATAATCAATGGAAAGAAGGGAGAGATAAGTGGAGAGATTTGGGCGGCTCTTAACATTAAGGTCTTGAGAGCTGATGAGAGTGAAGTGAAGTGAATTTGAAGCAACATCAGAATGCAAGTGCAGGGGAAACAGGAGATCACCGAGACAATCCAGGAGTTACCCTGCTGGGAATAGAACCCAGTTCGCCTAAGTGGACAACAAGTAGTTTGATCACTACACCACCACTGCCCCAATGGAAAGAAGGGAAATTAAGTGCAGGTTAGTAAAATGAAATTTCTGAGGAGCAAATTAGGGATAACAAAAATGGACATAATGTGAAATGATAGGATTAAAGAGATATTGAAAGAAGATACATTACATTACTGAATACAACTTTCAAAAAAGAATGTAATAAGACATAAGAGGTACCACAGGAGATGTCTGCTGAACTCCTATAGTTGGATCCCCAACATTTTCAAGTTGTGGCTGTAGCAATCGCTTGACCCTGCCAGAATTGACAAAAGGAAGAATCTTCTTTTGGCTACTGCTGTAACATTCAATGCAATCCACTAACATATAATGTACTGCAGGAAACCAAATAATGTAACGCAACACAACACTCAAGAAACCTACCAACAATGACAACTGCCACCCAAATTAATAGCAGTCATGATTTATAATTCAACATAAGAAAAATAATTTATTAAAAATGTTTGTGCCACTTCCACAATATACATATGTTCACCATACATTATAGGTTGAAACATGTTAATAGAAAAACGAGTAAATAACTTCTAATTTAGCTTGTCAATCACGCTCTTTTGAGAAATTCTCACAACTTCACTCACAACACAAGACTCTAAGATGACTCGGTTTTTTAAGTCCACTGACATAGTGAATCTGCTACAACATTAGTAAAACCCACTATAACTTGAAAATGTTAGACAAGTGTGATGCTAATGATGCTCAACTAAGAGAAATATCATGTACATACACGAGTAAAGTGATTTCCAGAAAGGCTGGTAGAATACACTGCTACATGTCAAAAACACTCACCTCAACGGATATTGTTTCCTTGAATGTTGGGGAGTAGCACAACTCAACACCTTGTCCTCTTTCTTTACCTAAAAATGCAAAATAGCCACTAAAATATATAATAGAGAACAAACAGGCTAAGCGCACACAAATGCAGCTATAACTATCTGTGTAAGGGCACTCGCTTTCAAAAACAAAGACACAAAAGTGCTGATCAAAACACAACATATTGAAAATAAGCAGGGTTCACCACTATATTTTGTGTGATAAATGTGTTATCACTTAACCCTTTACGCTCCTATATCCCACCAGGTCTATCATTTTCTAATGAACAGAAAAATTTCTGCTTGTAACCCCACAGAAAAATTATGACAGATACCAAAAAATTAAACAGCAATTTAATAAAATTCGAGCAACTGAAGATCAAGTTTAACAGACTGGAATAAGAAATAAAGAACATCCCTGGTTCAACAAAGGACTGCAAAGGGTTAAACACCAATAACTTTATAATGTGCACATGACCCAGGGATGTACATTTGTGACATCAAGTATTTTGCTTCTAGGGGATTTTCCTTCATAGCACTCTCAGCAGTAGTGTTGGTTTTAAGTAACGAGGCCCAGAGGGAGCCATGCTGAATGACATGAGTGGTATGGATGGCAGAAAAAAACAGTTCTCAAGAATCACGAAAGGAGGGATGAGAGGGGCTGGGGTGTATTGGAGTCTCCAAATGGATGCTATGTAATTTTTGATTCCATGTTCTCTAGTGCCTCTGGCTACTCTCCTTTTTCATTGGGTTACATCTACATATATCTGGAGCAGATCACAGCCCGTGTATGTTTGACTAATCCAAACTTCAAAGGCATTAGTCAGACTGGTACTGAGAGCCTTGGAGGAACTCAAAGCTGTAGTCTTTACCAACTCACCCCAAACTGTATCTATAGGGAGTTTGAGACACTGTCAGCACTAGTGCATAAAGACAACCTTGAAAGCTGCATAAAAGTCAGTGAAGCAACAACCTCTGAACTTGCAATCAAGATAACTTTCTGTGCAATGCGTCATATACAAATCAAGCAATCAATGACTATCTGGCTTGACAACCTTTATTCCTTGTGAAGAGGAGGAATTGTCTGCTGGAAGACCCCTTGCCCTTTAGAAGGAAGTCTTTATTCACAAACTGTGAACAGTGACACAAACTTGATCACTGCTGTTTCAACATATATGAAAATTAAGTGGTTGAAAACACAATTTCATCATAATTATACCTCCATTTTCACACAATACTGTAGTGACTCAAATTATGCCAACAATGACTCATGCAAATTAAACCACAAATTAGGTACAATTGATGTTTAAAGAAAAGTGTATTAGGTTATCTTTGGTTGCAGTAATGACTGTGCTTATCTGTCTTATTTCCTAATACAGTACTGTCAAACATTCTGCTATTTGAACCAGGAACCTTGGTTTGAAAGTGTGAAGAATTTGTGAAAAGTAACAGTAGTGAGGTGCAGTATAGTATAGTAAACTAAGTCATTAATATACACGTTGAGTATAAAATAATACCCCAACTTTGAAGGTCTATAATATCAATATCCAAACCAAAACCAAAACCTACAACCTTGGTTGACCAATCAAATGAACCGTAGAACTGTAAAGTTTGTTTACCATATCTTCATAAAAAATCAATGTGACCACCACGACCGGCCCAAACGACATCTACGTGATAATCAAACTCGTTCCACACTCGTCAGCATGTCCGGTGTTACGGTTTGGATGGTCTCTGTAATTCTCGTTTTGAGGTTGTCAATGTTAGCCGGCAATGGTGGACGAAACACTTTATCCTTTATGTACCCCCATAGAAAAAAATTGCACGGGGTAAGATTCGGGCTTCTTGGGGGCCAGCGATGAAGAGCCTGGTCACCAGCTGCTCCTCGACCACTCTAGCGACCACTCTAGCGTTGCGGCAACGTATCAGCGAACAACTAGGTGCCCATGGGGTGGCACACCATCCTGCTGGAAAATGAAGTCCCCTGCCACCTCTTCTAACTGAGGAAAAAACCACTCTTTAAGCACGTCCAAATAAGGGATTCCAGTAACAGTGGGATGGTGATAAAAGAAAGGGCCGAAAACAGTGTCCTTAATGCAGCACAAAACACGTTCAGTTTGGGGGAAGCACGCTCGCGTTCTGTGGTTTCAAATGGAGGCTCCTGGCCCCATATCCGCACGTTGTACAGTTTCACCTTACCATTTGTATGGAACGTCGCTTCATCGCTAAAAACCAGCTTAGACATGAAGGCATCTTCTACCTCGTTCTGGGCAAGAACGAACGTGTAGAAATCATGTCTCGGTTCTTTATCCCTTTCGGTAAGAGCCTGTACAAGCTGTGACCTGTATGGTTTGTACAGCAATCGCTTTCGCAACACTGCCCATACCTTTGATTGAGGGATTTGCATTTCCCGGCTAGCTTGTCGAATCCGTTGCACATTCTCTTTGGACAAACGCGGCCGTCCGGAACTTTTTACTTTGCAAAGGCACCCTGTGTCACGGAACTGACGAAACCAACGTATGATACTCCACCTATCGGGAGGATGTCCGCATTTGCGACTGAATTCATGTTATACAGTTGTAACCAATTCACATTTAACAAACTGAATAACACAGAACATCTTCTGTTGTTCCGTCGCCATCATGATGTGGACTAACACACAACACACGCTCATAGTGCGACGACAGATGCTCCCAGTGTCATCTCTTGGCACATAAAGGAAACATCAGACCGTCCCCTTCACATTGACGTGTCGAATGAGAGCTCTCTTCCCCCTCACCATTTCAAACCGAGTGTTGCAAACAACATCCAAACCGTAACACCGGACATGCTGACAAGAGCGTGGAACGAGTTTGATTATCGCGTAAATGTTGTTCGGACCGCTCATGGTGGTCACATTGAACATTTATGAATGTATGGTAAACAAACTTCACGGTTCCACAGTTCATTTGATTGGTCAACCAAGGTTGTAGGTTTTGGTTTTAGTTTTGATATAATAGACCTTCAAAGTTGGGATATTCTTTTATACTCATCCTGTACTGTGGGGCAGAAAAAATGCAACATCCAGAAAATAAAATAATGATCAAATTGAGCATCGCAGGACTATTCAATTAAAGGCCCGCTGAGAAAATATTTTATCTGCTATTCTTTATACACTGTTATTCAGCAAAAAATGTCATCCTAAATATCTTTCAAACTGCTGAAGGTATCAAAATTTTTATTCTGAATTCGTAAATGGCACTACGGGGCTGGTAAGACACTGTCTATATATGTTCTGAGATGTAATTAATTACTGAGACATTGATATTAATTGGTATTTAACGTGGAANGCTGAGAAAATATTTTATCTGCTATTCTTTATACACTGTTATTCAGCAAAAAATGTCATCCTAAATATCTTTCAAACTGCTGAAGGTATCAAAATTTTTATTCTGAATTCGTAAATGGCACTACGGGGCTCGTAAGACACTGTCTATATATGTTCTGAGATGTAATTAATTACTGAGACATTGATATTAATTGGTATTTAACGTGGAAATATACAAATTTCTCCTAATAGCATTACAAGTTATTAAGCGGTGAGTTCAGTGACGTGATTATTTTTAAAATATGACTAGCACTTTTTGAGATATAAGGGGGTGTTCATAGGTGTTTGCATTTGACTGTAGCTGTGACGGGGTATGTTGCATCATCCGCTGGGATGTCTAGCAGAATGTTCCTACACAGGTGACACACATGCTAGTGATACAGTAACACAAGTGCATGCGACCACTGTACCTACCGTATTTGTGAGGTCTGATTAAACTAAAATAAATACTGTACACCATTGAGGAAAAATGTGATATGCTTCTGATTTACGGTGAATATAATAAAACAAATATGACAGCAGCAGTAGCATTATGCACAGAAGTATTCGTTACGACAGTGTTCGTCGCGAATGACACTGTTGAGATTCTGCAGGAAAATATTGATAGGTGGAAACTTGAATACTCTGGTGAGAAACAAACACAAAAACATGTTGAATAAAACACTTTTTTACGCGATACTTTAAAACACTTCTTCATTTGCAGCATACCAAGACATCAAAGAGTGTGAAGCTTATCAACGTTGGAGGAATGTGAAACATTTACATATACTGTTAGCGCCATGACTGCTGAGGAGCGATTTTACAAGACGTGGAGTGCGGTCAACGAGGGGAGAGGTAACTGTGTGAGCAGCCTGATGCCATGCTAAAATATTAGTCTGCGTACAATAAGTTGTACATTTGCTGATGCATGCAGAATATTTTTGTAACAGTTTGTACACATGGGTCAACACTAACGTTAGCTGCTGCCGGCTGGGCCACGCCAGCGGCCCAAGTGCAGGCATCTAGGGAGGTAAGCCGTCAGCACTTGTGGCTCTTACAGTAGTTAGACTGTGTTAGGGCCGCTGGGCAGTTCAGCAAAAAGCATCTCCTGTGATCCTTGCCATGAGCACTGTGCAACCCATTTTATATAATTTGTAAGGTATACTCTGCAGCACTATAATCTACATCTATATACTTTTTCCTCTTCGTGAAACGAACACTACAATTACGGGCAGTGTACCTTGGCTAAAAGATTACCAACTGAGCATGTATGGGACCAGCTGGGATGCCTTCCCCAGCACCGGCAATCTACCCAAACACTTAAACTTCATCAGCACTTGGAGGAAGGATGACCTAGGAATGTACCGCAGTACAGTATTCAGGTTCTGTATAACTCCATGCCATGTCGACTAGCCGCCAGCATTGCCTCCAAAGAAGGGCACATTCCACACTAAATCTTTTGCTGTATGCCATGTGCTATGTCCCCATGTGTTAACAGAATCTACCCCAATATTTATAATTGCTTAAGAACAATGTATTTAGTCCTATGCAAATGATTCGGTAACATTTTGGTGTCTCTTTAAGGGGTTTCAATCTCTGCCCAGTGTATATGTCCTTTCAAAACACGACATGCCCGTAAGATGTATAGAGTTATTAGAAGATTACTGTGCATGTGAATGTTGTTTATGAACAGCAATTACAAAATTTTATACAGTAAACAGGTCTTGAAACACCACCCAACATTTGAACACTATTAATAATAACAAATTTACATAAAATTAAATTATAAATATATTTTATTTTAAAGGATTATAAAACACACTTCTGTGCAAATCTGAAATATACCTTTAGTTTTGCTTCGCAACATGTAACAGACTTGCAGTTTTCCTTGTTGCAAAAGCACACAGGTGGAGAATACACTTTGTGTTTGACAACACTCACTTTGAAGACTGGTTTATCCATTTTTTTCAAAAGCCTTTGTTTATTTTCTTTTTCCTCCTTCCACTTCTGTAACGCTGCAAAACGATTTGCATTTCTGGGCACTACAACAAACAGAGCAGTAAATAAAAATTAAAATTTTTGAACATTTAGGAGTCGTGTTTAAAAATACTTAAAATAAGGTGAATAAAATCTACATCTACAAGTTAACAACACAACAATTTATTTACCAGACATAAAAATAAATTACCAGTTAGTTTAGGGTCCCATGCAATAATTACAACAGTATTTTAAACCTAAAATGAATCTCAAGAGATTTGTTACATATATATTACACAACGTGGAATACTGAAACATGTGCCAGAGCAAATTGTTAAACTGGATATATGATCACAAAGTCATACAACATTTACTGGCAAAGCAAAACTGTAACATTATTGACATAAGAGAGACAAAATTTGTACTATCAAATTTAAGTAACTATTCTAAAGACACTGATAATACTAGTTACATGGGTGGTTAACATCATTCATTCATTGCCAGCATCTGTAAAATGTGTATCTGCAGAACACACTGACTGCACCCATCTGATGCAGCAAAAATGTTACTACTCATTTTAACATGATTATCACTTTAAAAATAATAGCAGGTACTACAGACTCGGTCTCAAAGTTTACAGCATTAGAAAAAGAGTTAGTCATAAAATAATGAACACGCATCAGTCTAGAATCGCAGTTTGCTTGTAATTTTTACACGTTACTCTCAAAAATATAAACTTTCCCTTTTCATTCTCATCCTTCCATAGCATGGAAGGGAATTATTTTCAGTGATTTGCCACACATAGTCACATACATTAGGAAACCAGTATCTGCAACTCTCCAGAAAATGGTGCAACATGTTCTACTAGTGCTCCTAGCGGTTTTGAATGATGTCCAGCACCCAAGTGAGTGAGTGAAGAGATTTGGGCAGCTCTTTAAAATTGAGGTTCTAAAAGCCAATGAGGGTGAAGTACGGTGAGTATGGAGCAGCACTGGAATGAAAGGGTGGGGGAAACTGGAGATCCCTGAGAAAACCAGCGGCATTGTCCAGCATGATTCCCACATGCAACAAAAATCCAGGAGCGGTACCCACCGGGAATCAAACCCGGTTCGCCTCGGTGAGAGGCAAGTAGTCTAACCACTGCCACCACCACAGCCCCTGCCACCACCCAAAGATATGTTCTTATATAGGCCTAACAGTAGCGCAAGTTACAGAAATTCTGTTGCCTACCTGAGAAATATATTGTTATAATATAATAACTATTATTATTATTATTATTATGGGCACATTTGTTCTGTTTTTTTATGTGCAACAATTATATAATGAAACACTTTACAAAATAATTCTTCCAATTCCCGAAAATTCCATCCATCTTCCCCATAGTTACAGACGATTTGGCAGTCATCTCTATCCAGACAGAATCATAATTTGTCGCTGAACACCACTCATCGCCAATCCACAAGTTGCCACGCTGCCCATTCCCTGCAGGTTACACGTGCTCGGCAATGCTCAGGACGTAATGGTAGACCGTAAGGGATACCAGGATGACAGATTCCGCTCCGCTACCCACCTAGATGTGGTACTGGTGGTTACAGGCATATCTCCAACTGCCGCGATATGTCCCTGGATGATGTGCAACGACGCCGGTGGAGTGCTTACAGCCTATTGCACTATGAAACAATTATCCCAGCTGGTGGTCCGTTGGGGTCGACCAGAGCCTTCTGAACAGTTATGTGTACCTTCCTGTTTCCACTGCATCCAAAACCAACTCAAAGTGTAGGCAGAACATTTCAAGTGGCAAGCAATGTGCCGAAACATCCAACCTGCCTCTCGGGGGTGGATGTGGCATCTCTCAAACTCATCCAGCTGGGCAAAGGCTTGTCGAATGTATCATTGGAGCATACTGTGTGTTCACTGAACTTGGCTCTGTGGCTCACACTGCTACTAAGGCTTTACTCTGTATTTTGCAGCTATGAATGAAGGAGCGACATGTCCGTGCCCTAGTGGCACATCCAAGCAAGCAAACCACATTAATGCAAGTGGGACACATGTCGGGCTATGACGATACTGTGTGGCAACCTTAATTGTACTTGTGTGATTCGTTCATGGTAATCAATGTACTTTATTTTCAGTTAAATTGGACTTTTACTACAGTTTTATTTATACACTATAATATTTCATTTGTAATTCATACAGATAAAAACAGGGAGAAAATAGGTGTGTTGGTAATCTTAGTAAGTAAGTTCTCGTGCAAAATTTTATTCAATTGAATGTAATCTGCGTTGTTCCTTTGGTGTATTTTTCTAGACTGAAGCCCAGTTTACATGATGTCGAAGAATAACCAAAAAGCAGAATTTTAGCTGGGCTTCAGAAAAGTTGGAGTGGATAGATTTGGGCTGCTCTTAACATCGAGGTCGAGAGCAGATGAGGGTGAAGTCAAGTGAGTATGGAGCAGCACCGGTATGCAAGGATGGGGGGTGGAGACTGGAAATCCCCGAGAAAACCCGCTGACCAGCAGCATCATCCGGCATGATTCCCACATGCGAAATCTGGGAGCAACCTCGCCGGGAATTGAACTTGGTTGGCTAGGTAGGAGGCGAGTAGTCTAACCACTACACCACCACTGCCCCAGAAAAGTTGGATTTAACCATGAATGTACCATACTTATTATCAACAGTTACCAACCACTGAGAACTAAACTATTCGCACTTCCAGCAGAGTGGTCACTCCTTCAAGTTGAAAAAGTTACCAGAATTTTCAAGGTTTTTACAACTAATTGAATTTTTTGGTCAGCAAAATTAAATGTAATTATTTTCAGAAGAAAAAAAATACTATCTGCAGTGACTCTATAAACATAAAGGCATGCATACAAAAATTGCCTTTGTATCAAGGATAAGAACAAAAATTTCAATAAAAATATGGTCAAGTTTCTGAACAACGTAAAACATAAAGCAAAATTTTTTTTACATATCTATTCATGCTGCTCACATGGTGATGACAGGAAAACTTATTTTGAAACTTGCACAACTTGTAGCATAGCACTATTACTAGAGACAAGATTATATGGTGAATAGTGATAAAATGGAAATAACACAGAAATGCATGTTAATACACCACATAGCGTTAAAATTTAAGTTGACACAAAATAAAACTAAATTAGCAAAAATACCCCATTTTATCAGTAAAACTTTAATTATTTCTTCTAACAAATTATATTACTCTGTAAGATACTAGAAACTTAAATGTTTGTAACAAAAAATAGTTAAATACCTAGAATGTAATCATGTCTTATTTTATTTTTAATCAAAATGCTACTCTTAATTATATATACAGTTCTGTAAACGCTATATATTACATATGTTATGTGCATATGTGTTTAAATATACATTTTTGGTAACTATATAGCATGTTCACAGAAATAAAAATAGAAACACCAAAACTTCAAATTTTTAAAACAAAATTGAGCTAAAACTATAAAATTGTGTCCCGAAGTATTACATTGTATCGCTATTTTTTTGTTGCGAACTCTAAATCATAGTCAGAAAATTATTTACAACAAAACTGAAGAACGTGTAACGACACAGTAATAATAATTATCGGAATACTCGGTTCTTTTTCTTTTGTTTTGCGAGGCTTTGTAATATTTTATCAAGATTCAAAGTTCTGGCCGTGGTAGTTTGTTTATCGGTCAAACGGTTGCTTTTTCGGAAATCTTAATTTTTGTTTGCGTCAGCATAAGTAAATAGAAGCTTTCCAACTGCAGTAGACATTTTATTCCTTCTAGAAGGTTTGATTATCTTTTACTACGATGCAGTTCGGCATGGCGTGGGGATTCCGGCCCACGCCATGCCCTTATTTGGTCACGTTTTTGGCACCCAGGTGCAAGGAGTGGGGGTAGGCACGGGGCAACTTATACCCTGTGTGCCTACCATCCGCTAATGTTATACAGAGACGGTGGGCAACCAGTACTCTGAAAGGACACATTGAGTGTTGCAAAAATTCCCCACACCGGCAAACTTTAGCCTGCTGAATTATTACCACCGGTGTGGGAGGTTGCTGCCTTTGTATTTTCGACTTGCAAAGCAAGATTTAAATGACGTGATTAATAATACATAAATAATTAACTACTGCGGCGCTGCTCTTTGTTTGTTTGTCTGGTGAAACTGACTGTCCGTGACTCTGCATACTTGAAGATTGTATGTGAACTGTTTCATTTGAATATTAAATACAATTGCAGTAAATAAACCGAGACTTGACATTATTTTATATTTATTTGGCACCTTTTTATAAGTTTCACGTCTCTACCGATTGAGCAAACTGAGCTGTAAGTACCAGTCACAATTTCAGATACTGGAACGTTATTAATATGGCTGCCCAGCCGCGGGACAATTAAACACACCGGATGACTGGATAGTTACAAACATCATAGAAGCACATCAACACTTGACCGGCAGTTCCGAATGAGTATACGAGTGAGACAGCAGTTCCCGTTAACAAGGAAGTTCCAGGTACCAGACGACTGATTCACCAGCAGCAGCAGTGTAAACGGTAAGAATTCAACATACCACGTCGGGAAATTCATCAATGAAGCCATCAACACAAGTAACGTCGTCAATTGTTTAATTTATATCGAGGTTAGGTATTGTGTAATTTTTAAATATAAGGTTAAATGTAATGTTAAAGTAACTATGCAAAAATGGCACAATTTTCAAATAATAAGGTAAATGAAAGTGCTAAAAATGAAACTCAATGTACAATATTCTGTTGTCTTTACAGAAAGGAGTACAGCAGCTTAAACATGAATTTAGACAAAACATTAGGCAACTTGCAGAAACGAGTGATAAAATCATTGCAGGATTCGTAACGACGACAGAAATTTGGGGGGTTGAATGCGAAAAGAATAGGTTCAAAAATGTATCTACATTAACTGCCCCAAGTGAGGGTAATAACAATATAGATAGTGTTTTACAGAATAAGATAGAAATTGCTAGCAGAAATGTAGTAAACAATGAATTAATTACTGATTGTGACAATGTAAGTAAAGAGTTCAATACTGAGCGTAGAAATGAAGTTTTAGGTCACTCAGTTCCTTTCAGTGAAAGTCAATTGCTGAGGGAGATTGATAATTTAGAGAAGAGTGTACCTAACTGTTGTGAATTAAATACATCGAGGAGAAAGGTAGTACAGGAAGGGAGACTTCAGGTTTGTGGGGTAAAACAAAATGTTTCTAATGAATTAGAGCTGCGATTGGGATCAGCTGTTAAGTTGCATCAGGGAAGGTTTGCTGAGAGCACAGTACAAACAGTACTACATTATTGTGAGAGTGGGGGGTATCCTAGAATGAATCATGGCTATGACATATTGTTCAGGAAATAGTTTGTAAGGAAAAAGAAAAGCTTGAACCACAGGGTCAGAAAAGTAGTGAGGAAAAGGAAAAAGAGGGGTACATATAAGACAATAGGTAAAAGGAAGAGAGTGAAGTACAGTATGAAGAAGGTCGTGAGGAAAAAGGGAAAGATATTAAAACACAATAAGAGAAGGAAAAGAAAGAAAAAAAAAATTAATAAAGGCAAACAGACTGCAATTTAGATTCAAAAAATAGATATTTAATTTTTTTATAATTTTGTTGTACAGATCAATACTTTTATTGTACTGTAATAATGTAAGAAAAATAAATTAATGTTTTTATTTTGAGGAAAAATTCTTTCATATGAAGGACCATACTAAATTGAGAAAGTAGGCATGATGTATACAGGATACATGGGGTAAATTATAATATTTCCCTTTTCAAGCCTTGAGAGGCAACAGTGAATAATCTATTAAATTATTATTGTTAGTAAAAAATTGCAGACTTGCTGGCCAGTAGTTGATTATTTCATAAGAAATTATAATTGTGAGACAGTGTGTTTCTGTTTGTGGTAAAAGAGAAATGTACAATAAATTATCAGTATGAATGTTTAATACTAGTGTAAAATAATAATAAGGGATGAAGTAATAACAGCATTACAGTGTAAGTAAGGTTTTAAGGAAAAAGAACAGTAAAAATAAAGGTTGTATTTTTTTTAGGAAGTGTAATCAAGAACATTAAAGGTAATATGATGTCAAGAATTTAACTGTAATAGTATCATCATATATAAATTTTTGCAAACCGTTGATACAATACAAAAGTGATAATTTCAGGAAATGGATATGCCATCATTATAATGTATTTCCAGTTGTATTGTTTAAATTGTATTAACAGAAGGATGAGCAACTAATGAATTTTGGGGAATATATCATTAAGTAAACTGTTATTTTCCAATTGTTAATTGTTGTTTTTATGAAGATTGCTTCTGATTAACTGAGGTATACCTTTATAAAAGTAAATGAAAATTAATGTAAATGCAAGAGAGAAGAAGCAACTGGTTAATTTTATCGAGTGTAAACAGTTGTGTTGAGCAAATAAGCTATGAGAGGAGTGGTTTTACATAAGATGTAATGTTTTTTTTTAATTGTTTTTGTAACTATTGGGATTTAATTAAGCAGAGTACCGAGCAGGAAGCGCTATATAGGAGCAATGCAAATCAATAAGTGTTGGAAGTTTGTTGAAAGTTAACTTGAAATTATGATGGATGTTAACAAGAGTTTTAAGAACTGTAGTAATACTGAATACAGAATGTAACCAAAAAAAGTAATGAAATATAATTTTACTGTTATTTTGCACATTCAGTATTGACAAATTTAAGTAATGAAGAAGATAAATTGAGAATGTACATGTTGTCTAAAAATACGAAGGTTGAGGTGTTGTACTGTGTTGAGCCTTAAGAATATGTAGTGGTAAGATAATGCTCCAGTTTTTATGGTGTCCTCGGATCAATAGCACAAAGGGTAAGTTTTTTAATTGCGACAGGTCTGAGGCCCCTTTTTATTAGAACTGACCTAATGAATAAGGCAGTGGCTTTTGTAGTTTTGGGCAGACATGGGTCCCCTTTGTAAGTGTTGTGTGCTGATCCCAGCGAGGAACCCGAGTAATGAGCAGTCCACTAGAAATCATCATTGGCGTACATTGTGTAGACACCCTCAACCACAAATTAAAACATGTGAGTAATTGCAATAATTTATATGTATTATTTTCTTGCAGCATCCCAGTAAATATCTTGTCGCTCTTCGTTAACATGTGAAGTGTATATTTTTTGTTATGTAAACGAGTTTGGTTACCAATTTCTAAACTTAAATTGTTGTTAAAGAGCAGAGGCGCAGTGGTTTGAAGAGTAGCCACATACAAGATAGGTTTCGATTTGGGAAAGATTTCTTCAAAATCTCTCCCCTCCGAAACAGAGGTGGGTAATGTGATGACGCAGTAATAATAATTATCAGGATACTTGGTTCATTTTCTTTCGTTTTGCGAGACTTTGTAATATTTTATCGGGATTCAAAATTATTGCTGTGGTTCTTTGTCGGGCATACGTTTGTTTGCCTTTTTCGAAATTGTATTTTTTATTAGCGTCAGCATTGGTAGATAGACAGTTTTTGTTCTAGAAGGTTTGGATTATCTTTTACTTACGATGCAGTTCGGATAGCGACGCAGTTCTGCTGGCTTGGGAAGTAGTTGCTTGGCCCACGCCATGCCCTTATTTGGTAACGTTTGTGGCACCCTGGGGAAAGGAGTGGGGGTAGGCATGCACGACAAAAACCCTGGATGCCTACCGCCCGCTAACGGTGTAGGACCAGCACTAGAGGAAGACGCATCGGGCATGACAAATATCGCCCACACCGGCAAGCACCCGCGACCATTAAATTTTTTTAACTTCAATTCTTTTTCGGCTTATACTTTTAATCCTACTAAATTATTTCCACCGGTGTAGGAGGTTGCTAGGGTGCCAGGAAGGAACTGACGTCCCTCCTGTCTTTGCAAGTTCTTCTTGCTATGCGAGTTTTCAAGATGTGAATAATTAATAAACTACTGTGGAGCTGCTCTTTGCTTGTTTGTCTGTGAACTGTTCCATTTGAATGATAAATAAAAGTACAGAGTAAATAAACCGAAACTTGACTACAGTTGACTCGCGATAGTCCGACACTTAAGAATCTGAAACGCTCGGTAGTCCGACGCGCCTGTTAGTTGAGTCACCCGAGCTTCATTTTGAGCGCATTGTTTACCATCCAATTTGCTGTTCCTGTCATGACAGGAAATACCCTCCTGTTCCTCCGCATGCCTACTCAGTTGCTTGTTTAGACGTCCGAATTCAGNATACAATTTGCCGTTCCTGTCATGACAGGAAATACCCTCCTGTTCCTCCGCATGCCTACTCAGTTGCTTGTTTAGACGTCCGAATTCAGTTTCGTTGCAAATGTGTTAGTGCATTGTTACAGTACGTATTTTTGTTTGAAGAGTGATATTATAGTTGTGAGTTGTTCAGTTATACTGAATAGTGTAGTGTTGTAATGGCGAGCACAAGTTCAAAACGTAAGCATAAAACATTAAATCTATCTGATAAATGGGAAATTATTAAGATTATGACCGTGGTGAAACTCCGTCGATATGTACTTCGTATGACATAGGGCAAGCTACAGTTTATGATATCTTGAAAAAAGAGAAAAAATTGGAAACTATATGAAGTCTGTTGATGAAAAGTCCATTAAAAGAAAAACCCTTAAAATGAGTAAGTTTCCTCAAGTTGAGGACGCTCTTTACACCTGGTTCAAACAACAAAGAAGCAGACATGCACCCATTTCAGGAGACATTTTAAAACAAAAAGCCCAATTTTTTTATAATGAAATTATAAAAAAAAAACCAACTTCCATGCAAGTGATGGTTCGTTTGAAAATTTCAAAAAGTGTGATGGTATTAGATTCCTACAGATGAGCGGAGAGAAATTGTCGGCTGACGAGTCAGATTTCTGAATTCATCCAGAAACAAAGTAAAAATCACTGAACTAGGCCTAACACCTGAACAAGTTTATAACGCCGATGAGACGGGCTTAAATTGGCGGCAACTTCCATGTAAGACGTTTGTCACTCAAGAGGAAAAACATGTTTCTGGAAGAAAACTTCAAAAAGAACAGATCACTCTGATGGTATGTGCTAATGCTTCAGGAAGTCATATGTTAAAACTATTGGTTGTGGGGAAATCAAAATCTCCCCATGCATTTAAAAACATTAAGGTTCAATCTCTGCCAGTTACGTACACGAGTCAAAGTCAAGCGTGGGTCACTAAAGAAGTTTTTCATGATTGGTACACTAACAGTTTTGTCCCACAAGTAAAACACCACTTGAACGAGAAAAAGTTGCCAGTGAAGGCCATTATCTTATTGGACAATGCACCAGGACATCCTGACAAAGAAGAATTTAAGACAGCTGATGGTTATATAGAGGCTTTGTACTTGCCAAAAAATACAACCACTCTCATTCAGCGATGGACCAAAATGTTATCAAGACTCTCAAGGCACATTACAAGAAGTGCCTACTTATGGATATCTTAAGTCAACCTAACGCAGACATCACATCCCTCGAGACAATTCAACATCAAGGATGCCATTGTCAATGAAGCATTTTCTTGGCGTCAAGTAAAATCTCTTACGTTAATAAAATCTTGGAAAAATATTTGGCTAGAAAATCCACTTCTTCCAAAGAAAGATGACAACAAATCTCAAGACAACAATAACGACTCTGAACCAATTTTGGAGGCTGCACTTGCAATTTGCAATGAAATTGAAATTTCACAAGATACAGTGGAAGACTTAAAAACATGGGTTTCAGATGATAACCTTGATGCTGATCTCACAGATGAAGAAATTATCAAAGAAATCACAGAACCTGTTGACAACATGATCCAGGAGGCCTCGGAAACAAGATTCACTGTCAACTGCGATGAAGCTTCATCAGCTGCAAACACTTTGTTATGATGGTGTGAGGATCTGACTACGAGCCAATATTAACGTTAAAAGACATTCAAGAACAAGCATTGACTGACAGTTTACGTAAGAAGAAACAGAAGACTATCCCAGATTTCTTCAAAGTGTAAATACATTATCGTACGTATGCCATTCATTTAAAAATTTTTTTTGTTTTTGTACTGTATAATATGTCATTCATGTTTTTAATACACGTACGTAAATGTTTTCTCAACTTCTTCGTTCTCACTTTGTAAAATTAATTGTTTTCATAGCCTATTGTCCTAAATGGTTCAACATACAAAAATGACAGTAATTCCTGTAACTTACTGCTGCTACTCATAGAGTTTTAAAAACCACTTTTGGTAATCCAGACACTTTCAGTAATCCAACACCCTCTCTGTCCCATACCTGTCGGATTATCAAGGGTCAACTGTATTTATATTAGGAATAAAAAATATTGCAAATGGTATTTGTGTGTGGTGATAAAAGGGAACAGCCTACGTACAGTCTGGCACCCTGGGCTGTGATCCAATTCGCCAGTTTGTCAGTTTTGTGGGTCTACTATTTTTCCTTCAGAAAAGCCACTATTCTATACAATTAGCACCGAAACCGTAGAACACTGTTTCAATAATACATACTGTATGCCGCACTATTACAATAATGCATAAATGTTTTGTATGTTGAAGTGTTCTGAAGCAATGTGTGCATTTGACTTTAGTATATTATTACAAAAATCACATTTATATAAGGCATTAAGATGGCAACAACAACTACAGACGTATCAAAATGTACACTGCAATCGTGTACATCCATTTATGTAGGGACATACAAAAATAATTAATATTAAACATGCAAGCAGTCTGTGGGTGTAGTCTGTAGACGCCTGGCAAAATTGCAAGGGTTAGAGCTGCAAATTTTAAAAAAAAATGGCTAATTTAGTAACTACCTACATGTTATGGAAAATGTGAACAATTTAAAGACGGTAATTATTCAGAATAGAGACGTTTCTNACACTGCAATCGTGTACATCCATTTATGTAGGGACATACAAAAATAATTAATATTAAACATGCAAGCAGTCTGTGGGTGTAGTCTGTAGACGCCTGGCAAAATTGCAAGGGTTAGAGCTGCAAATTTAAAAAAAAAATGGCTAATTTAGTAACTACCTACATGTTATGGAAAATGTGAACAATTTAAAGACGGTAATTATTCAGAATAGAGACGTTTCTGAAGGAAAAGGTATTAGACCCACAAAAACATAAATGGGTTCTGCACAGCTTACCTTTTTAATATTGAGGAGGGCGTATTGGTAAAATAAGTAGAACGTACTAAATAAAATAGATAAAAGTACGAGCAGTTCAGTTGCTTTGTTTGCATCGGACCCCATGTTGAATAGCCATGTAAGCAGGGTTGATAAAAATCATGATTTTTTTTTTAAATCAAAATAATTATATGCATTTGATTTAAATCAGATTTTTTTTATTTATTTACATATTCCCATCTTTTTTCATTTGGAAGTCATTTATTATTTTAAAAAAACATCTCTTTGTTTATTTTAATTATATTTTAATTTTTAAAATAAAAAAGAATCAACATTGCAGTTCTTCTAAAATTATCAGTATTAATCACATTCAAACAAAAAATTAACAATGAAAAATTAAGAAAATCAACGACTTAAAATTGACAAAATCCATTTGGCTGGTTACATAATAATTTTTTCCCACTCAGGTTCTTTAAAAGGAAAACTAATTTGACTGCCTTCTCGGTGCCTAACCTATTTCTTATTTTGGTATGCACCAAATTAAACGTTGAAAATATTCTTTCCACCTCAGCAGAAGATGCAACAGCACTTAGCATTTGCTTTACTATCTGTAATTCTGCTTCAGTTATACATCTTGTCATGTTGTGGATTGCTAACCACCAATCAGTAGGGGCGGTTTTCTGTATGACTTGTTCATCAACTAATACTCCAATGAAAGGCTCAACTTTAGCATTCAAACGAATAATACTATTCATCAAACTGGTTCCTGTCTCTCCATAGCTTTCTCGCAAAAATTGTAAGGCTGCATCACTTTCGTCGCTTGACAACTTTTCTTGGGGCAGTTCTGGATTCACCATGTAAGCTAGATAGTGAGCTGGTGTCATCGCTTGGCGATAACGTTTCATGACAATCTTCATTTGGATAATATGTAGTTCCTCCTCTAGTTGGTAAATTAAATCCTTCCGGATAAGTACGCTATCTGAAATGGTACACTTATCGCTCTGAATCTTGTCCAGAGCTTTGGCTATTGGCTCTAGTCTGGCAATTAGGCCTTCTGCATTTCTTTTAATACTCATATTTTGTATCAGGTTTCTAATGTCAGAGCTAATTTCCTCTTTACTTTCATCTGCTATTTGCATCAAAATCGGCCAGTTTTTAACATAGCTCTTTAGTGAATCACACATTGTGTTCCATCTTACTTCTTGTGGCATTACTAAACTATTTGCCTTGGTGAGTGAATATTTAGCATGCGCGAAATGATTGTTCCTGAAGTACTTGATAACTTTCAGAACATGTGTTGTAGCATCTGTAATTCCTAAATCTTTAGCCAATAGGTTAAGAATATGTGCAGAACATCCGTAGGTAACTATTGGAACATTAAGTTCCGCGCCATTATCGTCAGCAGTGTTTGAAGCTGCTTACGCATTTTTGCCATGTTAGCTGCATTTTCCGATACAACACTTTTAACTTTACAGTTAAAAAGTTTTTCTGCTTTTTGTATACTTTCATTTGCCACAGTTTCTATGTAGTCGGCAGTGTGACTGTGGTCTGCCGTATCAATGGTATCAACCAGGACAGTTTTACCATCATTCGTTGAGACACACGTGCAAATGATAGGGTCATTTTGTATGTTAGACTCCCATCAATTGACAAGGTTACAGTTTTATTCTCTAAATCTGATCTACTTTTGTTTTGTTCGTCCTTGAAAATTTCATCGAGCAGCTTGCCACCAATATCAAATCGATTTGGAGGAACGTAACCTGGCCGTAACATACTCATCAATTTCTTGAACTCTTCGTGCTCCGCGTGCAGAAATGAGGTATTAGTTGCATAAAAATATTTCGCTAATTGCAAATCCAAAAGATGTTTCTGCATGGCATCTGTTTTTGTTTGCCTAAACCAGCGCTTGATTTGCTTTAGGTAAGGAACTAGCAGATGCAGAAGAGACAGAGGCAGAAGCATTTTCATTTACTCCTAAAACAAACATAAAAACAAACATCTCTATAATAATATGTCTTGTAAATAAATGTCCTGGTAAGTTTTCTACCAACAACAAGGCCTGATCTCATACGAACGTGCGGTATCCGTTACCGCCAAAGAAAGCGGCGTGATATCCTGCCAGATATTGTAAGATATAAAATAAATCACACCACATTACTACATAAGTTATAAAAATGTATGATAAACAAAAATCATAGTACTGTTAATAAAAAAGATAGTAAGTTACCCGTGCTAGCGGCAGAACTGCCGCTGAAGTCATCTAAATCAATGTTCTGATTGCGATCCTTTTCTGCCACATATATATCTAAATGTTTTTTCATTCTCGCTACTAAACCCATTAACTCCTTATTACAACTTTTACACACCGCTTTGTTAAACTTTCCGCAAGCAGACTTTTTTTCATCAAAATAAACCCATACAGCATCTTTTTTTCTTCCAATCATTTTGATGTATTCACGCTTTCACTAATCAATCACGAATGACCGGGCAAAAACACATTAAGTTGTAAGTTTACATTTCGGGGAATACCCGAACTGTGTAGATAAACATAGCATTGCATGTATGTGTGCGCCGTAGTTTATGTCGGGGAAGTCCCTTGACACTTTTTGGTCTATTTTGTTGCATTAAAAAAGGTATTGATTTAAATCAACAATTTTTTTTACAAATTACTTGATTTTAAACGTGATTTAAATAACTGATTAAAATCAGGCAATTTAAATCATCTCAACCGTGCATGTAAGTGTGCTAATGCCAAGTATCAGCTGCGGACGTAAAGACAATAGATTAGTACGCCATTATAAGGGATATAGTGCATTTCACGGTGAGTGGAATATTAGGTGTGCGTGGTTTGCGGCGTCCAAACCCGACAGTGTGAAGGCTTGTGATTGTAGAATGGAGGGTGGTAGTACGAGTGTTTCTGTGTGTTACACTCATCTAAGTAGCGGGTGTTACTTCGACGTTTTACCAGATCATGATGTTTTGTAGAGTGAGGTAAGGTGCACGACAGTTGAATTGGCAAAGAAGGGTGGAATTGTACCCGCCGCCTACCTAGGTGAGTTAATTCATATACTTCCCGTATGTTTTACTGTTTCTTTGAAACCCTAAATTAGAATCAAATCATAGGTTAGATTAACACCCTATATTTCTAGGTTAGAATAATACCTTAATACCCTATAATCCTAGGTTAGATTAAAACCCCAAAATCCCAGATTAGATTAAAATGTAAAATAGGGTAATTATATAGAGTAGCTGCTTTTCTGAAGGAAACGCCCTAGACAGACAAAAGTGGCATTAATAGATTCTGTACGCTTACCTTTTTAATATTGAGGAGGGCTTAACGTTAAAATAAGTAAAACATATCAAATAAATTGTCTAAAGTACGAGCAGTTTGGCCGCTGTGTTTAAGTCGGTCGCCATGTTTAATGACTGTGCATCGCTGTTTCCCGTGCTACCTACCGGCCGCGGATATTCAGGAGGGTGTAATATTAAAATAAGCAAAACCTATTATATAAACTAGTTAATAGTACGAGCAGCCCGCCGCTTTCTTTTACGTCTGACGCCTTAATATTTGGTGAAGTAATGCATTAGTGACGTGAACAAATGTGCATCATGCAGTCACCTTATTGGCTGTCATATGTAGACGTCATCGTTACAGAATTTTACGTTGCAGTTGAGAAACTATTAGTAGCAGTTCAGAAGCGAGACAGTGTGGATGTTTTTTTTTCCGGCGTGTCTTGTGACATCCGAATCCGAACGTGCAAAGGCTTGTGATTTAAGATTGGAGGGTGCAAGAACTAGTGCTTCTGTGCGTAATATTCGCTAAGGTAATTATTAAGTTATGGGGCGTTTCTGAAAAACACAAAAAAAAATTCAAAATTTTGATATATTTCTACTCTATTAATCACGTAGAACATGAATATACTAGGTGTGTAGCTTTAAAATAAGTACAACATATTTTAAAAAATTGCACAAAGAGCAGTATAGCCAGTTAGTGTACATTTTTGAACGAAATGTCCTAGACCAATAAAAGTTGCATTAATGGGTTCTGCACCGCTTACCTTGTTCATATTCAAAATGTCGTAATGTTAAAATAAGTAGAAAATATTTTAAAAACTTGTGAAATATGTTTGTTTAAGTCTATTAACGTCAGAGGAATTATATCAGCCCTCTACCTAGGTGAGTCAATTTACATTCTTTGGTGTGTTTTACGGTTCCTTTAAATGCCTACAATCCTACATTCGTAGTTTAGTGTAAAACCAAAACATCCTAGGTTAGTGTAAAACCCTACAATCCTAAGTTAGTGTAAAATCCAAAAATCCAAGGTAAGTGTAAAACCAAACAATCCTAGGTTAGTTTAAAAATGTCAAATAGTGATTCACCCATCGTGGGGTTAGGTTCTGTTAGGTAGGCACATATTACGAAATTAGTCGGACGTTAATGCCCCTAGTATATTAGTGTTTTGCATAATTTGTAGTGAAAATATACCACTCAACAATGATTCTTTTTTTTTTCAAATATTGGTAGTAACTAGGTTTCGAATTGTACTTGTGAAGTTAATGTTGAATTCGAATCTAACTTGACTCGTCCTATGAATGACGTTTTATAAATAGGGATTGGTTTGCAAAGGTATTCTCGCATTTTATACGATTTAGCCACAGAATATAAAAATATTAGACATCTATTTTAGGTGTTTTACCTTATAAATACCACACCCCTTGATAATCCTCGCTATCACATTCCATTGAAGTTTTTTTTTCCTAACCTACTTTAAAAACTATGTGTTATTTGGACCCGCGGTAGGTACAGGGGATTAATGCGTCTCAAGGTTGAACCTCATACGCTTAAAGGGCAGGGAATCTCATGCAAAGGAGGCGTGCATCTTGGCGAGGAGGGATATTTGGCAGCCATGGCCGAGTTTAGGCCATGGACTACATCCCTAAGAGGGCTTATAGCAAAGCTATAGTTAAAGAAGGGAGAGGGGAAAAAACCTGCATAGACACGGTAAAAACCCTCTCGACAGAAAAGAAGTTCAAACTTATCATGCATTAAAAAATGCAAAAGGAGACAGCAGGTTTGGTAACATGCTTTAAAAAGGGGAATTGAGCTCTAGAAGAGAAAATGGCTGTGGGTGCAAGCACCCTTAGGGTATAACTGCTGTCAATATGTCAGCGCATATGTCTGCACAGTAATATTAACAGCAACTACAATTGCAGGGCCATCCTGCTTCTCGTAGTGTGCATCACGAATAACGTGAAACCACAAGAAAATCCGTATGAAATGCGATTAGTAATGACCTTATATAGCAATGATGGGTAATATTTTACAGATTTTCGGCCCCTTTATCACGTTATACATAATTTTACAACAGCAAAATAAATATCTAGCATATTACCTTCCTTCAAAACTGCGTTGTCTTTGTTATTAGCCCACTGTTCCAGAGGTGATCCCTCCTCTTCAATTTGTCTTCCAGTCTGAAAAGCATTTCTCCTACGGTCTCTTCGGTGCTCGTTCAATTTATCCGCACGAAGTATGCGCTTCCCGTCATTATCTCCAAAACAAAAACTACGTTTCTTATACGCGCTTCTAAAGTTATTGCTCTTCGACATTACTCTTGAAATCTAATAATAATTTCAAATTTTCCGTAACATGCGCGTTTAAATGACACAAAAAAATATAAGACTTTACGTTACTTTATCTTTACAATACATGAACAATTGATGCAGTAGAAACCCACCAACAACGTCAAACCAACACAAAATTCAACATAAATTTATAGAACAAAAAATCTCCCCGCCAATACTCAAACAACAAGCAAAGCAACGGCAGGTGACAAATGAATAACAAAATAAATTCAAATTAATCCTATTAACCAGAAAGAATGAAAGGCATTACATGAAGAGAAATTAACCATACCAACATAAACTAAAAGAAGCAAGTACAAAAACATTTCTCAAAAATCATTCTGATATCTAAAACATGAATCTCAAAAATTACGTTTCTTGCTAGAAGTTTTAGTTCCTTTGTACAATTTGACACATTTTTTTGAGCTCTAGGTACATAAAAAGGAAATATTAACTGTAATATAACTTAACAAAATGCCTTTGAGTTTGCTTTCCTCCCTGTTAATTCATAAGAATCATGCAAAATACAAAACGGTAGATACTAGTTACTTAATTTTTTTCAAAAAATACATCAAGTCAAGCAGACGTTTTATCGTTAATCTTACACATGTTATGATTAAGAAATTTTAATTTATTGTAAAACACTTTTCATTAGAAGTTATTAAAATAAGATAATCAAAATTAAATAATTGTCAAAATAAAATAATGTGAAAAGGAAATATATGTATCGATATTATTGAAAAAATTATATAAAAGTGATATTTGGTTTGGGAATTCTTTAATACAAATATTAAATGTCTTTTTTTTTTAAGGAAGTAAAACACATTTCCAAACATTTACATAAAAGATTTTTATAATTACAAAGCTCGCAGGACCGATTTCTTATTGTCTGAACTTTGTCTTTACGGATCAATTTGTGTAATGTCGTTTTCTTCGAAGCATTAAAAGTAAAATCAAATGATTAAGTTTTCTGTAATAGGACATTGACAGTAATTTATCTGAAGCTCTATTAGCACATAATTAAATCCATTGGGCGAAAAAGTGGACGGAAACAAGCCAATTAAACCAACCGGTTCAAAGTCTTCCCGCTAGGTAGAACTAAAAACGCCTAACTGTGACAGAAACTACAAACCAACAACAGTTGTGCAATATACAATGAAAAAAATGGAACTAATAATTTATAAAGTACTCCTTATATTTATGAATGTGTATAAGATAACAGGTTCAAAAAATAGGAATGTAACCCAGCCGAATACTAAAGGGAAAAGGACTGTATCCCATTTCTGAAAAACCCAATCAGTGATGTGTCAACACGGTTCTGCCCAACATATTCAGACTTCCCTCAATTATGCAGCATTTTTGCAGCATTTTCAGTACAAACACAAAAAGACTAATTGATCAGTGCTACAACAAAATACTGAGAAGATAAAACAGTGCACTTGACTTGGACCTCTCATGCACGGTCTGACATGGTTACTGTCACCTTGTCATCGGACCTCAGCCACTGCACCAGTGCAGCATTCGGGACACAAGACAGGATACCCATAAGATGATTAACTCGTAAACAAGTTAAGGACCCGGTACCGAATGAGACAGTTAAGTGCCCGTGGCGCCTGAAAAAAAAATTATGAAAATTAAGCTTGGAATGAAATGAAAACACGTGCAGAAAATTTCTGTATAGTATCTAGCCCACAGGCAGTGTAACTCGCACTTATGGCAAGCAAACATAATAGCAGAGTAAATGAATGTAAAGTACATATTTAATTAGGTGTATGATACCAGGGTAATTACACTTGAAGTACTTTATGCAGTTTTTAATGTGTAGGTGTCTACCTGATTAAACCAAAATGTTACATGAGGAATATTCAGTCTTTAATTAAACTTGACCATCCCAGTAGCAGAGTGCCCCAGAACTTGACAGACATAAAACTCACATGTGATTTTCGAGGCGCCACATAATAAAATTTCGTGTGGAAAAAATTAATAATTAAGAACTCGTGGACACTACGCAGGACCAGGACTGTTCATTCACAATGTTTCAGTGTTTTGCTAGATGTATGTTTCATTTGTTAATCTAATGAGGTCAGTAAATTACGGTACATCACAGAGTGGAGCAAGCTCTCAGCAAGGATACGACTAGCCTGTGCCTGTTCCAACGCTACAACAGTCTGAATTCACGAGTCCTACGTGCAGCACGTCAATCTCGTCGCAGGGGACTTTCATACTTAATTCTCATCACTTCTAGTCGATAGCCTAAAGTAATTTACCGGAAAGTATGTTTTCTTTTTCAGAAGTATGCCCTGCGTTCACAGCACCCCTCCGTCAGCTTGTTCCAACCCTGGAGGTTTTATTTCAATTTAAGATTTATTGACTCAATTTTCTTGGCATTGTAACAATACTGTTGCTCGCAGGCCTTGTGAGCCACATCTCCTTAATTATGCTTCTGTATAAGTTATAGGTATACTGAACTCCACAATACAACTTTTCTTTAGTTAACTGTAAGTTGCAGTCTCATTTATCGCATTGTACTTCGGGCCCTGGCCCTATCCAGGGAAAACCTCAAGGTTTCTAGGAAGCATACTTTGCTTACAGTGTAAATGGTAATATCAAGGTGTCCTTGGGAGCCTGAATAACCCGTTTATATTTATGATTTTCTTTAACTTTTAGTGCTGTGTGTTTCAGGGTATACAGTCACATAGTCGTTCTACACATGATCCCGAGAACGGAGATCTCGAAATAACACAGTGAGTTGGCGCAAATTCCGTTCAAATAAATGTTATGCTATAATTTTTATTAACATGAACACTAAACACTGTCTATATTACATGTCCCCTACCTCTCAAGCCACATCAGATGGCTTGCCCAAAAATATGTCGCTAAAAACAACATAAGAATCACATGTGTGCAATATCCGGAGAAGAAAAAATGGTAAGGATCTAAAAATCGTCATTTTTGTAACTTGACCAGGAAAAACTTGGTCAGTACTAACATTTTTTGGCGTAAATCAGGCCCGCATGGGACAACAGACACCAACATCACAACTAACCTGTCGCAGTTGTAAAAACTGGACCGGTCTATACGTGCCATCATGTTATGCTATTTTCTAAGTCACTGAACTGACCTTGGGGTGCGTTCGCAAACCTGGTAGTAGGATGGAAACATTGAAGTAACTCCACTGGGGTTTTCCCGGTGGCAAGGTTGGTGCGAATGCGCAATGTGAATAACACTGTTGGCAGATGGTAATCCCAGGATACATAGTTATCAACCATACACAAGTTTCAATTTTCAGCACTTGGTTTCTTCTTAAGGCCGGGTTTGACTACATTGGTGGCGAATGACAGAAGTTTTATGTACACCACCCCTGCATGTGTAGCTCTCGCGTCAACTCTGCTTGGTAAACTATGTACCCTTTTCCTATAGCACTGTGTGCAGGTATCCCCTTTGTGAGAAAACTTCCATTTCTATCTGTTTTGCTGTTCAATTTATGCACACAATGCATATCAGGTAGGCCTCCACCCATCTGCTGAATAATTCTGTTACCACTAGCACAAATTTCTTCCCTGTGGCAGTATGATGGTAGGACCCCACGAGATCTAGGACAATTGTTTCAAAATGTTCTGTTGGCAGGAGTGGTGCTCGTTGCAGTGTGCCATCGGGGTGCTGGCTTTTCAGGCAATTACAAGCCACACACTCACATAAGTACATATTGACGGCATCACGTGAAATGCCCCACCAATAAAATGATGTTATACTGTATTTCAAAATCGATTATGTATATTACGTCTGTATACAATGTCATAATGTTATCCTATAAAGTTCGTTAAGTAGCCTTTATGCCCGGAGCCTGTTGTTTTCCTCAAAATAAAGTCTGTCTTGCTTAGAAACCACTTATATCCCGTTAAAACGTTGTTTACTCGTGAATATAAGTGTGTGTAGACTTGACTCAAAAATGGCAGTAAATTACACGTCAGTCATTCGACCTTCGCTGTGGAAAATTGCCTTGTACTTGAGGGGTTATCGAAGTATTTGGATGACACGAAGACGGACAATGAAGAGAAAGCTAACGCCAAAACAAAACTAATGCTGACATTAGATCCATCGCTGTTTATCCATGTAAAAGAAGCGAAAACTGTAAAGGAAATCGAGGATACCTTGAAAAGGTTATATGACAACTCAGGTTACAACAGAAAAATTAGTTTATTAAGAAGTCTGATCTCCACCAGATTTGAAAATTACGTCAATAATATTGTTGAAAAAGGACAAAAACTTTGTGGCACGGTTTCAAAATCGATGACGAATGGATTGGTGCATAACTGTTGGCGGGATTACGAGAAAAAATTTTCCTTATGATAATGGCTATTGAACAATTACGTATTGCCATTTCTACAGATTCTGCCAAAACAAAATTACTGGATATGGAAGGTGATGTTGGTGAGTGTGGTAGTGCATTGGCAGGAAAAATAAATTTTCGTGGCAGTGGTAAACACCACCAGAAATGAGGAGCCAACAACGCTAGTGATGATCGGAAAAAATGACAGAGACTTTTCATTGGACAAGTACTATAATTATAAACGAACTGAACATTTTAAAACTAAGTGACCGAACAGCAAATCACACGATAAAAAATGCTATACTTCGAATGTGTTCAGCGCAGCGTTTCTCACTGAAAATTTAAAAAAAGACGGATTGGAATGTGGACTGAGGAGCTAGTTCCAATTTTACCGCAAAGGCAGCGTTTAATAAAACAAGTCTGAAGTTCCAACCATAATGGAAATTATGGTGGTTTACAGAAAAAAGATTCAAGTAACTTCCACAGGTAGTGTTAAACTTAAAACAGATGATCATGAATGTCGCCTTAATATAGGGCAAAATATTATTTATGGGCCCTAATTGGCTACAAACCTTTTATCTGTACGCCAAATAATAAAAAATGGGAATGCTGTGAATTTTGAGTTTGACTGTTCTGGAATCTGTAACAAGAACAGTGAATTGGTTGCTGCCACTGATCTTGTGAATTGTGGGGATAAATTAAACACTGTGATAGACAACAGTTGTTTACTAACATCTTATATACCCACAGAAGAAACATGGCACAGAAGATTTGGCCAATATAAATAGCAACTTTTTTGCAAAAAAGGAAAAATGGTTTGGTTGAAGATCTCGATATTAATAGTGAAGTTCGAATCCAAAAACAAAACTGTGTGGTGTGTTACGAGTGCAAATAATCAATATTGTCATTCACATATAAAGGTAATAGAACTGAAAACATGTTAGACGTTATACATGCTGACATGTGTGGGCCTATGGAAACCAATTATTGGATGGCTCATGATTTTTTGTATCTTTTGAACTTGATTTCAGTTGAATGGCGTTTGTAAATTTTATCAAGGTAAAGAATGAATTATTTGGTTGTTTTAAACATTACAAAACCATGGCTGAAAATCCGAAAAATCTAGAAGTTAAAATTTTGAGAACAAACAATGGTTGTGAATTTTATTTAAAAGAATTGGAAATGTATTTAAAATATAATGGAATCATTCACCAGAAAACTAACCCCTGTACTCCACAACAAAATGGGATGTCAGAGTGTTTAAATAGCACTATTGTTGTAAAGGTGAAGTGCTTAATATTTGACGCTAACATTATAAGAAATTTTGGGCAGAGGCAGTAAGCACTGAGGTTTACTTGCGTAACAGATCGTTATCATCAGGTTTGAAGAAAACACCATATGAATATTGGTCAGGTGTTAAAACCGATGTGAGTCACCTAAGAATTTTTGGAAATACTGTAATGGTACATGTTCCGGAAGAAAAAAGGTTTAATTGTGTCAAAAGGCTACAAAACAAATTTTGGTTGGGTATGGAGAAGACACAAAGGGATACAGAGTGTACACTCCAAGCAACAGAGAAGTTATTACCAATAGAGGTGTAACAATAATGGAAAATATCAATAGTGACGTTGGTATTATATAAAAAAGCCTGAAAAATAAACAAAGAAAGGCTCAGATTTAGTGGGGGATGAATATCAAAAATAAGATGTCTTTAGTGACAAAGGACATTTAATTGATTTTCTTCATGATAATGGCAGAAGTGATACCAAATTTGTTCTACCTTATGATGACGTGCAAGAAATATTAAGAAGATTTGGGAGAGAAAGGAAATCTAAAAACTTTGAAGATTTTGTGACATATCTATGTATTGATGAATCTGATCTTGAACATGTACCATTGATATTGTCCGAAGCTTTACCTCGACCTGATGGGTATAACTGGATAGAAGCAATGACTTCCGAGATGGAAGCTTTCCAAGAGAATAAAGCATGGGAATTTGTGAACTAGCCAGAAAGAGTTAAATATGTTGAGTGCAAGTGGGTGTTTAAAGTGAAGAGTGATGCTCATGATAAAGTTAGTTATTGTGCTATGTTAGTAGTTAAGGGTGACGTTAACCGCGCGTTCACGAGTCCTTTATGTCCACTATGACAGCCGCAGTCAAGTCCACGCACCAGATATACCACACCGACAAGCTTGTGGGCACGAGTGAGGGTGTGCATAATGGTATCAGTGCAAGTGCATTAGTGGTTCCAATTTATTCCGTGTCATTATTTCATCAGTGTATTTCATCAGGGTATGTATTAATAGCGTCAGTGTATGTATTCAGTGTATATAATTAATATCATTTGTTTTGTCATCATTGGAGACAGTCTACACAGCCACAGTCAGCAACATGTGATATTTTACATTTGGCAGTACTGTGGCTGGTATGATGGAAATATTTAGAATTTGTACTATCATTTTTATTGTGTATTGTATAAGGGAAAATTATGTCATCTTAGTTAAATTTAATTCATGTCCCTTTCATCTTTTTATCATTTTTTGTGTATATTGTTATTCATCGCTTCGTCGCATGGCGTCGGCTGCGCTCAGGCAGCTTAAGCCGGCCATGCTTCTGCCCTAGTTCTCGTCAGCACTTCAACGCATCCAGATGTGTAAGTCTCTCGCTCCACAGTGGACCTCGGAGCAGACATCAACAGTTGAACTTGCATCCATCGGCATTGGTCACAAACTGAACAATTATATTTATCAGTTTCATTATTTTACTTGTATAGCGCCGAAGGGAGAATTACGTTACTATTTATCGGAGAATTGTTAAGTGCATTCAAGTTTCACATTGTAAAGACAACATGGTCGTTCGCAGTTTCCGGGCCATTAAGGCAACGTGTTTTGTATTATAGTTGTGTGTGCAGTAACGAGTCTCAGGTAATAAATACCTCAACAAGCATCGTTCGTAAGTGTTTTATTTGTAATTAATTAAGGTGTGCGAGGCGGCCTACAGCCTTGCCATCGTGTGTGATGGAGTGTTTACCAGAGTCCCCTAGGCCATCGACCGAAACGACTCTCATCTCATCAGCTCACTGCAGAGCTGTGGCGCAGGGCACATAATTATCACACCATCAATTCTGGTAACAACACAAGATGTGAAATTCACCGTAGCCAAGCTTGGCCACATCAAGGGATACACTCAAAAAGAGGGCATAGATTATACTGAGACATTGCCCCTGTAATCTGGAATTAGACATTCAACTGTAAGATTGTTAATAGCTTTGTCAGTAAAATTTAATTTAGAAATATCACATTTAGACATAAAAACTACATACCTGAATGGATTACTTGAGGAGAGTGTGTAAATGAAGTAACCAGAAAATTTTGTTATGAAGGGCTCCGAAAATAAAATTTGTAAATCAAAAAGAGCCATTTATGAATTGAAGCAAGTCTGAAGGCCTTGGTATAAAAAATTTGATAATTTTTTGTTAAAACTAGCATATAAAAAGTTATTACACGAACATTGCATTTATACACCATTATAACTCTATATGTCGATGATTTCTTAATATTTCAAATGATTTTTATAACACTGTGATTTGAAACACGCGTCCACGAGTTCCTTGTGCCCACTCGACAGCCGCAGTAACAACTACACCAGCTACATCAGGCCGCACCAACTACATCAGGCCAAGAACGGTTGACAAGAACGGCACTTGCACCTTCTTGCCGACAAGGATTACGCAACTCAAGTGNCGATTATTACAAGAGGCAACACTTTTAATAAGTGGGTAGGCGATCCTAAACAGTGTTTAGACCAAAGCCACAGCCGTTGGGTGCACTGGTAATTGGTCGTTGCGTCCTCGCAGCTCGCACGGCTGAGTACGACGCAACGCACAGCGGGGTATAATACACTGGCTGGTAGGTCGGAGTTGAAGAGATTGGTGCCCCAAAGTGTCATCCAGTAGTATACAGAATTTTTATAAACATATTGAACACAGTCACTGTATTCATGACTACAGCCAGGGGTGTTTTTTTTGTATAAAGGGCAATCAATCATGGCATACCACACCCCTTTGACCAGGTGGACACCTCCATCCCTACAGTAGACAGCCACCTGGCAACACTGTAGCCAGTATAATTCAATGCAATATCGGAAGTGAAATTCAAACACTTTTATAATAAAATGTAATAACTTATTTAATATGTATTTATATAAGAGTTATTATGATTTTCTAAAAGAGAGAGTCCCTATAAAGGCCTCCAACATTGTAAGAAATCATTTAGTATGGTGACATTCCCCGTCCATTTCACAACTTTAAAATTAATGGACGTTTGTTAATAAACAGGGATGTCACCAATGTGTTTAATTTAATTTGTACAATTTTTCAACATCATTATCATATCACAGAGTGTACATGTAATGTTTCATCGTTCTGCGTTTGATTTCGGTTGTCGCCACTTGTGGCGGCAGGGGACATGACTCTCCTCAGTTCGTCTCAGCACCTGAACAAGACCAGCAGTGTCGGTCGCCCACTCCGCGAGCCCCCTCAGTGCCAGCATGTAGGCTGCAATCATTTTCACTACAATAGTTATATATTAGTCAACCGGAACATTTGTGTGATTTTAATGTACTGAGGGGAGAGCCACCCGCACTCTCGCCAGAAAGTTTAATGCAACCACGTCTCAATCTAAGACTATCTGTTTTTCGCCCGTTTAAGTGCTGCACTCATTGCCATACATTATTCAACTGTAGCAAGGACAGTGAATAAACCGCTCAACCAATGAAATCAGTGTAAATTCACTGTAGTGCATCTTTTGTAGCATCACACGCATTTATTTAGCATAATTCAGGCGTACGAGACTGTGTACAGTCTCGTCATCAGTTATAAAAGTGCAATAGTAAGTAAGCGACAACTCATCAACCAACTGATGGACGATTACCAGTGTTTCGCATGGGCCATCGACCGGACGACCCTCATCATTAGCTCACCACTGAGTTATGGCGCCGAGAAATATAACATCAAACCAGCCCTGTGTAACCTCGCGACCACGTCAACTGATTTATTGAAAATTGGGTTAGGTTTACAGTTAAAAAAAAAAAAAAAAGATCTTGGGGAAGCCATGTACTCCTTGGAAGTTAGGATCAAAAGAGATGATAATAGTAATAGTATAACTTTAGACCAAGAAAGTTATCTTGCACAGATATTGAAAAGGTTTAACATATTGGATTGTGAAACTGTATCAACACAGTTAGACAGTTTTGATGATAGTACTGACAGGGAAATCAGGACTTGTGATGGGAATGTTCAACATCAAAGACTCATTGGTAGTTTAATGTATGTAGCTGTCATAACACGTCCTGATATTGCATTTTTTGTTAGTTTTTTTTAAGCGAATTTAATAACTGATATACTGATTGTCATTAGAGTAATGATAAACATGTTCTTTAATATTTGGAAGGTACAAAAACATATTCTTTAAAATTTTCAAAATATAATTTTGATTTAGAGTGTTTTGTGGATGCTGATGGGCCAGCAATAAAATGGCCGGTAAGTCCTATACCAGGTTTGTTTTCAGTTTTTTAGGTGGTGCTGTTTCATAGGATAGCATTAAACAAAAAAAAAACAGTTGCCATCTCTAGCACAGGGGCAGAATAAATGGCTCTCAGTAAAGCTGCAAGAAAAGCCATATATTAAAAAAATTTATTATCTGATTTAATAAGTTTTGATGGTAAAATAACTGTCTAAAATGATAATTAGGGCGCACAAATACTGTATGTGAACCCCATGTTACATAAAAGGTCAAAACACGTCATTACACATCTTTTCGTCAGGGAGACGGTAATAAATAATTTGAATGATATTAAATTTTTGCCTACAAGTGAAATGACAGCTGATATTGTAACTAAGAGACTGTCTAGTGTAAAGCACAGTTATTTTGTAATTAAAATTAATTAGGTATATTTTGAAATAGTGGGGGTGTTGTTATTCTGTAATTAAAAATCGGTTATGCAGGTATATTATGTCTGTATACTATGTCTGTAATATTATATATTATAAAGTTCGTTAAGTTGTAGTTATGCCTGGCACCATGTTGAATTACTCTAAATAATGACAGTCTAACTTGGAAACTTATAGAGTGCATTTTAAAACTACTTAAAAGTGGTGTCGTGAACGAGCTCCTTGTGCCCACTCTGACCACCACATTAACATCAAGTAATCCAGATGCCCGGGGCCGCACCAATAACATCTGGCCAATAGTGTGTAGTGCAGGTTGATAGGAACGGAACTTACACCTTCTTTCCAACAGGTACTATATGATTCAAGAGACCATCCTACTTTATTTATTACAAGAGGTAACTCTTGTAATAAATTGGTAGGTGATATGAAATGGTGTTTACCCTCAAACCACAGCCGTTGGTTGCACGGACTATTGGTCGTTACGCCATAGCAGCTCGCACCGCGACATACGACCTAACACACCACCTGGTGAGTTTAACTGACCTGTGGGCCGAAGCTAAAGTGCTAAGTCCGAAATGATATTTACCCTCAAGCCACAGCCATTGATTGCACGGGCCATTGGTCGTTATGTCATAGCAACTCGTGCCACGACATACGACTTAACACACCACCAAGTGACTTTAACTGGCCTGTGGGCCGAAACTTAAGTGCTACGTGTCCCAAAGAGCAACAGATAGGTCGCAGCATTTTTTAAAAACATATAACACAACTTCATCACACTCAAAGCTACAATCAAGGGTTTATGACCAAATTTTAATCTGAAAATGTGTTAAAGAAATTGTTAAAATAAAAAAATTCTTTGCAATACAAATTAAAAATGATAGATAGTGTAAATTTGTACAAATTCAAATTTCATGGAATAGATATTGAAAAATCTGATAATGGTATTTTTATTTCTAAACAAATATTAATTGAATAAGTTTTGATATTATTCAATATGACAGAATGCAAGAGTAGTAACATTCCAATTAAGGCTGGGTTGCAATTACCAATAGATAATGAAAATTATACTATAATATACCTTACCGAGAATTAGTAGGGTGTATCATGTATATTATGTTAGGCACACGACCTGACTTATGTTATTCTGTGGCATATTTAAACTTATTTCAACACAATTATACTGATGCACTGACGTGAACCGCACGTTGACGAGTCCTTCTTGCCCACTGTGATTGCCACATAATGTCCACACCAGACCCACCACACCGACAGACTTGTGGCAATGAGTAGAAGTCCGTTAGTGATCTAATTTATTTATTCAGTGTATTTCATCAGTGTATTTGTTAATAGCATCAGTGTATAGTTAATTAATAATTTGTTTTGTCATCGGAGACAGTCTGCCAGCCACAGTAAGAGACATGTGACATTCTACATTTGGCAGTACTGTGGCTGGTGCAATACAAACATTTAGGAATAATGTAATAATTTTTATTATGTTTTTGTGTAAGGGTAATTATGTTTTCTTATGTTAATTTAGTTTATATCATTTTCCATTCCATAATCATCTTTCAGTGTATATTGTGTTTCACCGTTTCACCGCATGGCGTCAGCTGCGCTTAGGTGGCGAAAGCCGGCGCATGCTTCCGCCAGTATTCGTTAGCACTTGGACGGACTCGGACGTTACGCTCTATCGCTCCGCAGAAACCCTTGCAAGGGAATCATCAGTCGAATCGTATCTAGTCACATCCATAACATTGTAAATCATTATCATCACCTCTTTCATTATTTAACTTGCATAGCCCCGAGGGTAGAGTGACGTTATTATTTATCAGGAATCGTAAAGTGCATTTCTTGCTTCACATTATATGACCACGTGGTCGCTCGTAGTTCCGGGCCATTCAGACTACGTGTCTTGTGGATAGTTATATGTACAATAACGGGGTAATAAATATATTATCACGCACCACTCTATTTTATTCATAATTAAGTACGGCGTGCGAGGTGGCGCACAGCCTCGGCATCGTGTGTATGACGAAGTGTTCACCAGAGCCCCTAGGCCATCAACGAACGACCGTACATCTCATCAGCTCACCGCAGAGCTGTGGCGCCGGGCACATACATATCATTTTACAACTCTGGGAACATGGCAGATCAAGTGGGCTTTTTTGCCGTAGCCAAGCTTGGTCACGTCAGCACATTTTAAGGGAATTTTACCAAGGGTTCAGCTTATTCAAAATTAGAACTAACCTCATTTGTTGATGCCGATTATGCATCTGATAATAACGATCGTAAAAGCATTTCTGGATTTATTGTGAAGTTGAATGATTGATTTGTAGAATGGAAAACCAAGAAACAATCGGTTGTGACCCTGTCATCATGTGAGTCAGATTATGTAGCAATGACAGTCTGTTTGACCGAATGTCTCTTGTTTAAGCAACTAATTGAGGGAATGTGTTGTCAGGAGTTAGGCCCAATTTTACTTTTGAAGACAATAAGTCAGCTATTAAAATGGCCAACAATCAATACCATCTCACCTAAAATAGGCAACGCTTTTACCCAGACCTTACATGAGTAAATTCACGGAAATATTCAGGCTTAGAATCAGATTACAAAAACCAAAGACTGGGTGAGGGTTTTTTTTTAATAAAGTCCCGTCCTGCCTATATATTAACCTGCTTATTCAAAATACCGAAAGGGACAACACTTGGTTGCAGCATCTCTGCTACCTCCTCCCACGATTTCTGTGCAGGCAGAGTCGGAGGGAGGTTAAATGTTAATGGGAACCAGGGCTTGCTGCGGAAACCTAGTTTGCCCTAGAAATAAATCGAGCCTGGCTCAAGACTACAACTTTATGTTTTGGCGTGATGAGGGGGTTAGCTTCTCTTTACCGCCTCGTTTCAAATGCAATTAAACTGGGCGGACAAGGGCCCCTCACAGGGCTTGTTTCACCCCTGAATTGAGGAGCTTGCTCCATTGATGCAAAGCAGCAGTTGACGAATAAGTGGTCTACATCAGGTTTAGTTTGTTTGTCGAGTAGTGGATGTGTATCAGATACACGGTATCAGCTAAGCGTGTTTTAAATATACGTGTGTTATCGAGTACACTCGTTATCAAGTATGTGTTTTGAGTTGGTGTACGATGTGTTATATTTGTCAGTGAAGTAAAGTATGTATATTAACAATATCACAATAAAAAAAAAATTGCGCGAAAAGTTTGGAGAGTATAATGATCTTGCTATATGTAAATATCGTGTAAACGAGCTCACGGATATAAATTTTTTACGTATAAAAAATAAATTACTTAACTGTTAGTTTCTAAATCTAAACCAAAAAATTACTTTCATCTAACCGCACTTTTTATATACAATTATAATGTTATTGTATCATAGTTACGTACGACTGCAGAGGTATATTAACATACTGGTGGCGAATGTTAATCTTCTACTAATTATTTCTGATCCTTGCGAAGTGTATTCATTTACAATTCTTGATACACGTTTGTATCAGAAAGAAAGTTGCTTGTTGATACACAGTGACCCACCTGTATATAAAGGCTAAGCTATGCGTAACTGAAAGAGTTGAAAATTGGTAAAATTCCCTAGCTGTTCGTTTTTAGAGACTTTTTGATCTTTGTCGCAAAAGTGTTGGGTGCAGTGTGATTTTGTTTTGTTGATTTTTTTTNTTTTTTTTTTTTTTTTTTTTTTTTTTTTTTTTTTTTAGTATTGCTTCTGTAAAGGAGAGTAGTATTGAAAATTTAAGCAATTAATTGTAAGGAATATTGGATGCTACAGTTGTGAAAAATAGCTTAATTTAAGCTATGGAAGAAGAAGATATTCGTGCCTTGTCACGGTAAGTTATGTAATTTGTATTTTATTTATATATAATGTTTCTATGAGTTACTGACGCTTTGATCGAAACTGTTCACTCTAAGTGGTATCTATTAGAGCAAACATAAATAATGATAATAACCAACACTCGTAATTAGGCTACCTCCCGGTGGCGAGCTCTCTCACCTCTCCCTTACCCGACCAAACTCCTCTTCCACGCCCTTCCTGAACTTTGCAATTCTCCTCACAGATACCAATTCCTCTGCAAAACATTCTACTCCTTCTCAAACCTCACGAGCATAGACTACTTACTCTGCTCTGTTCGCCACACCCTCAAGCTTCTCACCGTTGTTTCCTCTTCCTCTAAACACCCCCTTACGTAGCTGGCAGTGTAACCTTCCACACCCTCCCTCTACATTCACCACTCTGTACATACTGACCAGCCTTTCAACTTTTCTCCTGTCCTTTAACGCGCTCCACATCATTTCTTCATCATCACTGATGGCCTATGGTTCCCTTCGTCCTCACCATCCTGCCCCTGTCTTCTCCACCTACCCTTCACCCATCTTGCTGCCTTTCTTTGCATCTTCTCTAGCTCTCGCACCTCCACCTCCACATACATTTTTAAATACTACAAATAAACAACTTAGAAATGTATTATCTCATAAACAATAATATATAGGCACTAAGCTTCTTCAAATGGCATAATTTTAGGAGTGAACAAAAATAAGGTTTATACATAAGTTACATACTGAACTGTGTCTGCAGAGCATAGTATTCCCTAGACAGATAACATATGCCAAACATATCCCATTACTAATTTTGTAGTAGCAATGTAATACACATTTGTGTATCACATAAAATATACACATCTAAAGAAAGTACTAAGAGTATAAATATTATTTATAAAAGACTATGGTAATTATTCAGTGTAACGAATTTTTTGTAAAAAAAAATCGCGGAAGTGGTATATTTCCACTCTACTAATAGGCATGATGACAATTTTTTAAAATACATTAAATAATGTTCTTACGCTTCCACTATTTACTAAAAATCTATAATTTTTCCAGGAAATTAAGGTTTAATAGCAATAATTAGCCATTAAAATAGTTATTTTAAATTTCGCACTAAAACGCTTAAAGCGTAATGGCGCCGGCTTGTGACGTCACGCCTCGCGTAAACAAACCTCAACCAGTAACAAATACTCGACAATAGTCAGACAAATTAAGTTATTTTGTGTTTTAAAATGAATTCTAAAGTGTATAAGTGGTGTGCAGTGCCTAAATGTACTAACACATCGATAAAAACTCCCAACAAGGTTTTCGTTTACGTTCCAAACAACAAAACAATGAGAAATAAGTGGTTAAATCTTGCACGGCGGGACCCTGCAATTGTATCGCCTAATTCTTCAATTTATTTCTGTGAAGACCATTTTGATGTACGTTTTTCCTTTATACCTTTATCGATTATAATAGTGTGTACTTGATGTGGTTGGAGAAATTGTCATTTGTCTGAACAATAAGTACCTATGTACTTTTAAAAGTCGATCACTTTAGAGGTTAGGATTCAATTATTTATTTATTGTTCTCCTCCACCACTGGTTATTTTAACAGGTTCTTATTCTCGTTACAGTTGCCAAATGATATGGATAATTATATTCAGTATCTTGTGATGGGTTCAGTGTCACAAGTGCGCATGAAACCTGGGTGTGTTCCCACTAAATTTGAATGCCAACCAGATCGAAGAAAACGCACTTCAAATACTGTACAACGACCATATATTCTCAATAAACGAAGAAAGAGAATAGTTGAAGAAAGTGAGAAAGATGATTTTTCTATGAGTTCAACTTATGCTAGCAAAATATTTATGAAAAACATTCCATTAATAGCTAGTCTATTGCGTCCTTTTATTGTTAAATTAGACAAAGATTCAATAAAAAATAAATTACCCATGGCTTTTAGGCATAAATATCACCATGTAAGTTGCATTATTGACTGCTTAGAAATTGAGATACAAAAGCCTTCGAAAGCCTTGAATCAATAAAGAAAGCAACATGTAATTAGGTTCATGATATAGTTTAAAAACAACATTTCGCTAACATAACCTCTAACCTATCATAAAGTGCATATTAAAAAGCAATTTTACGTGTTTTAGACTTTTAAATTATTGTTATTTAAGATTGTTAATGTAGGTACTGACATGGAAGTTTTCACATTTCGAAATTCTGCTGAGCAAAAGTCTTTGTTTGATGCAAGAAATTCTCCCAGCATCAACAAATCTACTCTCGGCAAATTAGAGCTGTTTGCCTTGATAAATCCTTGATGCATCGTTAACGTTCCTTGGTTTGGGATATGGATACTCAAAACTGGACAGTTTGATTGTTGAAACAACAGAGTTATTGATTAACACAGGAAAAGTTCGAATGAAATCTATGAAACTCAATGATGTTTACAATAGGCAAATGAGGCGTGACGTAATACGCTGTGATTGGTGTTTCACAAAACATGGCGGATTGTCGTATTTCGTATTTTTATTTTAATAATATAATATTAATCTCACAATTAATGTGAAATTACGTATATTTTTTACGATCTTTGTTATCTATTCTAATAATTAAAAGCATTATTTTTGTATTTCTTTGTTACTGTCATCATGCCTATTACACAGAACACGAATACTAGGGGCATTCACGTTTTACCAATACAAACCACAAATATGGTAGTGGGGAGGGCTATGAAGATCAGGGAAATTGTGATGNGTAGTGGGGAGGGCTATGAAGATCAGGGAAATTGTGATGTAAAATCACTAAAAATACACCCACAAAAAATACAAAAACACCTCAATTTAACATTTGTCCACCCAATTTCGTAATTTGTGCCCACCTAACCTAATTTAATAGAACCTAACCCCACAATGAGTGAATCACTATTTTACATTTTTAATCTAACATAAGAATGAAGGGTTTTAATGTAACCTAGGATTTGGTAATTATCCAGTTTAGAGGCTTTCCTGAACGAAACGTCCTAGACAAACAAAAGTAGCATTAATGGGTTCTGCACAGCTTACCTTCTTCATATTTAGGAGGATGTAATGTTAAAATAAGTAGAATGTATCAAATAAAATAGTTAAAAGTACGAGCAGCCCGCCACTTTGTTTACGTCGGACGCCATAATTTTTGGTGATTTTCGGCATCGTGCCGTCACCTTTTTGGCTGTAGGTCGTTGACGTCATCGTAACGGTCTTTTAGACGTCATCGGCATGAAATTTCAGTTGCTGTTCAGGTGGGAGATAGTGTGGTTGTGTTTTTGCAACCGGGAGTTGTGATGTATGAATCCGACCAATTTAAAAACTGAGTGTGCAAGAACGAGTGCTTCTGTGCGTAATATTCACCTAGGAACGAGTGCTTCTGTCCGTAATATTCACCTATGAACAAGTGCTTCTGTGCGTAAATTTCACCTATGTGGTGGGTGTTACTTGTTTCGTTGAGTGAGGTAAGGTGTACAACAGTTGAATTGGCTGATGACAGAGGAATTGTACCCGCCGCCAACCTAGGTGAGTTAATTCATATTCTTCCAATTACTTTTACGGTTTGTTTAAATCCCTAACATCCTAGATTATACTAAATTCGTAGGTTAGTTTAAAACACTACTATCCTGGGTCATACATTAACACCCGACAATCCTAGGTTAGATTAAAACCCTACAATCCTAGGTTAGTTTAAAATCGTACAATCTTAGGTTAGATTAACACCCAACCATTTTAGGTTAGATTAAAACCTTATAATGCTAGGTTATTTTAAAACCCTACAACCGTAGGTTAGTTAAAAAATGTAAAATAGTGATTCACTCATCGTGGGGTTAGGTTCTGTTAGGTGGACGTTAATGACCCTAGTATAATCGTGTTATGCGTAATTAGTAGAGTAGAAATATGCCACTTTTCAGGGGTTTTTTTTTTTTTTTTTACAGAAAGCCGCTAAACTGGATAATTACCTACGATTTTAATCTAATATGATTAGGGTTTTAAGGTAACAGTAAAACACACCAGAAGTATGTGAATTAACTCACCTAGATAGGTGGCGGGTACAATTCCACTGTCCTCGGCCAATTCAACTGTCGTGCACCTTACCTCACTCGACTAAACACCACTATCTACTAAAACGTCCAAGTAACACCCGCCACATAGCCGAATATTACGTACAGAAGCACTCGTTCTTGCACCCTCCATTTTTAAATCACAAACCTTCGCACAATCTGATTCAGACGTGCGCAATATACACACACACACACCACTCTCCACGAACTGTACTGTCTCGCATCTAAACTGTATCTAACATACGGTGACGTCTAAACATCCACAGCCAATAAGGTGATGGCGAGACGCACATTTGTTTACGTTACTACATCATTACTTCACCAAACATCATGTCGGCCGACATAAACAAAGCGGACAAACTGCTCGTACTTTTATCAATTTTATTTAGTACTTTCTACTTATTTGCAAAACAGTGAAAATTTTGCATTAATTGTTTACGGGCTTCTCATAAGGCTAAGGAGTGCCCATCACAGACTAACTGTAAAACTTGCGACAGGAGGCACCACACACTTCTGCACTTTGACAACTCGTCACCCAACCAAGACTCAAGTTCACAACAAAGTGCAGACACAAGTAATCAAAAACCTTACCACCTCACTAACAAGCATCGCACCTGCATCATTCATTTTATTGGCAACTGCCAATGTTGGAGTGAGGGATGCTACTGGCAACATACAGATGTGTCGTGCATTGTTGGACTCTGGTAGTCAGGCCAATTTTATTACTAGTAACTGTGTTTCGAGGTTGGGGGTACTGAGGTCAAGATGTTCATGATTGATGCAAGGTATTGCTGGCGCTCCGGTTGTGGACGTAAAGGGTGTCACAACGTGTTGCATCCAGCCAGCTGGTGAGGATCATCAGTTGTTTACCATTGAGACACAGGTACTGAACAAAATCAGTGAACAGCTCCCAACTTCGAACGTGCCCTTCGGTAACTTGGAAGCATTTGTCGAAACTGAAATTGGCTGATACTCAGTTTGGAACACCACACTCCATCGACTTGTTAATAGGAGCAGAACTGTTTCCACTTGTACTGACCGGTGGTAGAAGAGACGGAGGTCCATGTTCACCAGTTGCACTGGACTCAATCTTCGGGTGGTTAGTGATGGGCAGGGTGGATACTGCTGCGGGATCATCAACATCACTTGTGACTACGTGTCTCCATGTCAGCGATGTCCTTGGGAGAGAGTGTAAGGAAGTTTTAGGAATTGGAGGAGGTGCCTAAGGCAGTTCTGATGACTCCTGAGGAAGCTCAATGTGAAGAATACTTTCCGCAGACAGCCTAATAGAAGGTACGTGGCTGCGCTTCCATTCAAATGAACAGGGCCAGAACTTGGAGAGTCACAGGATCAAGCGCTGAGAAGACTGTACCATCTAGAACGGCGACTTTGTCTAAACCCACAGATAAACCTTCTCTACCAAGATTTTATGACAGATTATCTTGCATCAGGCCCTATGGAGGAGATACCAGAAGCAGATGTCAACCAGGGTTCATCTTATTACATTCCTCACCACTACGTCTTGAAAGCAGACAGCACGACCACCAAGGTGAGAGTTGTCTTTGATGCCTCAGCCAAGTCATCATCGGGACATTCACGGAATGAGATGCTGCTCTCAGGACAAAATCATCAGTGTGACATTAGTGACTTTTGATAATTTGCTTTTGGTGGTCTTTACAGCAGACATTCAACAGATTTACAGGCAGACATTGTTTGATCCAGGTCATCAAGACTACCAATGTATACTCTGGCGTTTCGACACATCCTCAAGGGTCATGGAATGTAGGTTGAAAACAGTCACTAATGGAGCCACCGATTCTCCACTTTTGGCTATTTTCACTCTTCGTCAGCTCTCAAATGATGAGGGTCACAAGTTCCGTGTGCTGCCATGGCATTTAAAACAGATACATATGTGAATGATGGGGTGACTGGAGCAGAGTCGGTGCAGGAAGCCGTAACACTTCAGCAGGAGTTAGTGTATATGCTGCGATCAGGTGGCTTCTGCCTTAGGAAATTTGCAAGCAATAACTCTAAGTTTCTGGCAGTATTGCATCAGCCCATTAAGCATCTGTTCAACGATGCTGACCGAGCCACTCCTCTAAAGGTTCTCGGTCTACAGTGGGTTCCAAGTAGCGATGTATTTTCATACGAAGTACAATCACCAGGTGGAACGCTGACCAAAACAGGTGTCTTATGTGATTTGGAACATATTTTCGATCTGCTTGGGTGGCTGTCACCATTACTGCTACTGACTAAACACTTTATTCAACAGCTGTGGTTGGAAGGGGTCAGATGGGATGAAGAATTGCCAGAGGCCGAACAAACGAGTTGGACCCAAAAGAGGGTAGAACTCCCTTGTGTCAATCAGATTACCTTTCCTCGAAGACCAATGGTGAGTTCACCAGACTCAAGGTTGGAACTTCACGGATTCTCAGATAGCTCTGAGAAGGGCTATGCTGCAGTGTGGTATATGTTAAAGTCATTCCTGCTAGTGGCCCAGTGAAGGTGCACATGATAATGGCAAGATCGAAGGTAGCCCCAACCAAGAAGGTTACTCTCCCTAGACTGGAACACTGTGGATCATTGCTTCTCCATTACAAAAGGGGAGTGCTCAGTCTCCCCAAAGAGGTTGAATCCCTTTGTGGACAAGGATGGTATCCTTAGGGTGGGCGGAAGGCTCCAGACATCATTGCTGCCCTAAAACCAGAAGCACCCTGTACTGCTTCCAAAGAAGTGTCACTTGGTAGAACTGATAATTGACCAACTGAATAATGATCTACTTCATCCAGGACCACAACATTTGTTGTCTGTTGTCTGTTATGCAGCAGGAATTTGGGGTCGTAAACTGGTGAAAAGTATCAGGATACCTGGAAAAGTCAGGAAAATATCAGGAAATTTGTTTTAAGGATACTGCTAGCCATCCTGTGTAAAAATTGTTTGGTCTAATAAAACAAAACATACAAAAAATTGTGCACATTTTAAAAAAGCAGATGGAAAGTTGAAGTTTGCAAAAATTGGGCCAATGTCAGTCACCCCATGTGATGGCACTTTAGTGGCACTGCTAGCTGTCAAATTACCGTGTGTTTGGTTTGTGGCATGTTGCAACCAGTTTATATTTTTATAGTGCAGGTATACTATGATCTAGCGAACTAGATACATTTTATTGAAGGTAGAAACATTGTCCAATTGCATTTTAATTTTCTATTAATAAGTATATGTAATTGCAGTGGAGAGAAGTAATTGTGTAATCTGTAACCAGACATTGTTTTCATTTACCTGTGATCCATTGTGCATACTACCAGAACTGTATCAAATACAATTTTGATGACTGTGGATGAAGGGTTTAGTTTATTGTTACATTATATTGTTACGCGCTCACTACTTCGCATTCCGCACAAGCGAGTGGAAGTGAAGGACAGCAGTTGTATAATAGTTGCGGCAGCAAGTCAAAGAATTGTTTTGAATGAACAGGCGAGCGATGGGCCGGGTGTACAATATAGAAATGTGATAGGCCTCTGAGCGAGAGGTTTTGTGGAATGGATGAGTGACTGAGTTCCGAGTGATAGAAGAACGAGCTGCGAGAGAAGTGACCAGCATAAGGGAAATCTATGACTGCGAGTATCAAGCAGTGAAGAGTGCGGGTGGTAGGCTGGACTATTGGACTAAATGTGTGAGTGAAATATTGAAGTGTGTATTGTGGTGCAATTCTGTAAGTCTCTCCCTATTGGTTGGTTACGGGGAGGTACTGCACTCTACCGTCATACTTTGTAAAGAGTCGGTAGTCGTCGTGTCTTTCAGTAGTGTAGTTCATTGTTCTTATAATAAAAGTGTTCTCTTAATCAGGTAGTATTTATTTCCAAATTCATACCACAGCGAGGTATATATGTTAATAGGTTATGGGCCCAGGCCTTGACAAAACAATGTGGAGTGAAGCTATCCGAATGGCTGTGTACATTATTAATCATTTGCCTACATCTGCATTGTCCAACAAGCAGAGACCAGAAGAGTTATGGTACGGGCATCCAGTTGAGCTGGAAAAAATGTGAGTTTTTGGTTCTATCGCGTATGCACATATACCAAAGGAGGATCGTACCGGAAAATTAAATGAACGCTTTAAGCCTCTTGTTATGATAGGGTATGTTACCAATGGTTATCGTTTGTGGGACGCTGAGCTTGGAAAAGTTGTTACTGCTCGCTGAGTCACATTCAATGAAACTTCAAAATGTATACAGGAGGAGGTAATTGGTGCTCCAAGCGAAGATGAAGCTGAAGAAACCAAATCGTCAAACGAGGACGGGAATCACACGAGAACCTCACCAGTGACACAACCGACATTGGAACAAAGAAGATCAAAGAGGGAACCTCGATTGCCTTCGAAGTTTGAAGACTTTGACATGACCATGATGGTTGCCTTATCAGTAGGATCCTTACCTATGGAGAATCTTACATCATTTGAGGAAGCAGTTGAAGCCAAGGAAGGATTGGAAGAGGTGATTACCGAAGAACTAGAGAACCAAGCAAGGAACAAGACTTGGGAACTTGTACCATGTCCATCTAACGTGAATGTTATACACTCTAAGTGGGTGTTTACCCAGAAGACAGTTGGTGGTATAGATGTAAAGAAAGCTAGGTTTGTTGCGCGTGGGTTTCAACAAGAAACTTTAGTTGATGAGGATGTGTACGCTCCTGTAGCACGTATGGTAACACTCAGAGGTCTTCTAGTTTTTTCAGTTGAATTTGATTTACAAATCCATGTGATGGATGTTAAGTCTGCATTTTTAAATGGTAATCTTGAGGAGAAAGTGTATATGAAACCTCCAAAAGGTTTAGAAAGTGTACCTAATAATTTTGTTTGTTTGTTGCATAAATGTTTGTATGGTTTGAGTGTGTCTCCTAAATTATGGAACAAATTAATAGATATAACTTTAATTGAGATAGGGTTTATCAGGAGTAAAGTAGACCCATGTTTAGACATTAAAGATTGAACGTTTTTACTAATTTGGGTTGATGACCTAATTTTAATTTTGAAATGTGATAAAGAAATTGCTAGAGTAAAAAATTCTTTGCAAGACAAATTCGAAATGAAAGATATGGGAAACAAGGATACTTTAAAATTTCTTGGAATAGATATTGAAAATTCTGATAATAGTATTTTTATTTCTCAACAAATGTTAATTGAAAAAGTTTTCATATCATTCAATATGACAGAATTCAAGGGTAGTAATAGTCCAATTCAGGCTGAGTTGCAATTACCAATAGGTAATAAAAATTTAAACCATCATATTCCTTATCGTGAATTAGTAGGGTGTCTCATGTACATTATGTTAGGCACATGACCTGACTTATGTTATTCTGTGGCGTATTTCAGCCAATTTCAACACAATTATACTGATGCACATTTTAGGGAGCTAAAGAGAGTTCTAAGGTACTTGAATACAACAAAAACTTTGAAATTAAAATTTACCAAGAGTTCAACTAATCGTCCTTCGCCACATCACAATCGAAGGAACCAATATTCCGAACAACAGGTCTTGAAACATGTCTTCTCTTATAATAACGTGCTCGCCCCATGGCTCTGTGAATGTTAATTGGGATTTACAACAACTTGAAAACGCACTGCTCCAGAACAAGGCTGGCGTACTACTGAGCATTCCGCGGCAGCGCTCCGAAAGACTAGGCGCTAGCCGCAACTGGGGGCCCATAAGAACAAGGTTAAATTATCAAAGGAAGGGCTTCCGGGAGAACTGATAACAACTTCCGGGAGAACTTCCGGGAGCAGTGCTGCACGTCCCATCTTGCAACTGACGTTCAAGGTCAAACCTGTTTTCGTACATGTTAAAGGGATCTGGAGTATGCAAATAAAAAAACATATTACATCTTACAATTTATTACGCAAAATTAGAACTAACCTCATTTGCTGATGCAGTTTATGCATCTGATGTTAACAATCGTAAAAGCATTTCTGGATTTATTGTGAAGTTGAATGACTGCGTTGTAGGATGGAAATCCAAGAAACAATCTGTTGTGTGTCTGTCATCATCTGAGTCAGAGTATGTAGCAATGACAGTCTGTTTGACCGAATGTCTCTTTCCTAAGCAACTAATTGAGGGAATGTGTAGTCAGGAGTTAGGCCCAATTTTACTTTTTGAAGACAATCAGTGAGCTATTAAAATGGCCAACACTACCAAGACCAAAAGGTCAAAACATGTGAGTGTAAAGTATAATTTCATAAATTTTTGCATCATACGAAAGCTTTTGGCTATGAAATAAATGTTGCATATGTTCATGCACCCCCTCCTCCCCCCACCCGGGTTCAGCTTTTAAGGTAACGAACGTCCTTTCTGTGGCTTTTTACTCTGCAACAGCTCATCTTCATAAATCACAGGCCTGAATATTATGAGTAGTTCTCTTGTAACCAGCAATTTTGAATAAATTAAAAGAAAATTGCAAACAGTAACTAGGTACACTTTTTACTTGCAATGAGCTGTTTTGTTATATAGAACTAAAGTATTCCTTATGTTGAATTGATTCAATTTTTTTACATTTATCTTTTGCAGTTAAAAGATTAGCATATTTTTGCCAATCATTTTCAAATACCATATGTAAAAGGAAACAATTTTTTATTTTTAAAGATTTTATTCTCATGACGAATTAGACAAATGTATTAATTGTTCAGAAAATTTCATAGCAAGCACACAACTTCCACACAATACGTAACACAAAAAACATCAAACAACACATTAAATTAATATTTAACATATATGTTCTTTACAAATTTTAATCAATAATTTTTTAAATATTATAACAAGATTTTTTAAGGCACCAAATAACTTTCAGTACTGCCAAAAGTTATTAATTGTAATTGATAGTTCATAGTGTACTTAACCTCCACCTTCATAAAATCATTATAACATCTAGTAAAATAATCATGTATGTTACCTATTTTAACATAATTTTTTGTGTTTTTACAATTTTTTAAAACTTAACTTAATACCTTATACACATGGGTACAAATTTATAACAGTTAATATACCTGTTTGTATAAACAGCAGATGACAATTATCAGCAATTGTGTGTGTGTGTGCGCGCAATTATTTTTAATTTAATTTTAAATTCTGCCCTTGTAGCCACCACAATATTTTTTTAAAAATAAATTCTCTAGTACTCAAATGAGAGTTACTACTTCTTTCTTGCCATATAATAGTTAGTTTTTAATGTTCACCATATTCTTTATGTAGGAAATTGTCATGTTTCTCTTGCTGTATAAGGCAGTATTTTTTTTCTCTTCTCTATTAATGTTTTGCGCATTGTGCATATTTTTGTGGGGATAGCATTATTGATAAGTTGTGTGCCATTCTTGCCGTGGACAGTTACAGGAGTAGCTGTTTGTGGTGCACGGTGGGGATAAGTAGGGGAGGAAGAATAGAGCGCAGATACAGCAAACTTCAGTCTAGTTTTGCTAATAGTAGTTTTGTTTTGTAACTTTTTTTAAAAAAATAATGTATTTTTTTTAGCTGGCATGGTGAGCCTAATTTTCAAGAAGACAGCTTTCAAAACTCCGCAATGGATCGCATATTGGCCAACTGTTTTCTGGAATCTTCCAGAGTTCAAAATGTATTTAATACGAAAGCTAGGCCACGCATGCCTCAAATTAATATTCCACAGCCAGAACCTGAGGTTTGTATCTTAATATTTGTGTGTCCAGAATTATTACAATTTTTATTACAAATTGAGTACATATTTTTTAATGGAAGCCTACTATGTGTACTGTAATTTTTAATGGTCTGTATTTGTACAGTACGTAATACATGTGCAAAAATGTTACATTGGATTTAATATTTTTAAAATATTGCAGATAGTTAAAAAAAATTGTGATATTCTAGTTTTGCCTGCAGTATTACTAGTTGTATTGTTTGCTGTAACAACTCATTTACAGTTCCTCTCGCTAAGAGTAATTCAGGGCAAAAGCTTGTTTGTGTTTCAATAGTTTGATGCTCTTTGTGGCAACTTGTTAAAATGGACAATTGCGTACTTTCTTTAATAATATCGCTTTTAGTGTGAGGTTGTATTTCCTTTCACATAAACACTTAATTGTATTTCTGTAATATGCCTGAAACAATCTGTTAATTATTGCATTATAACTGGACTCTAATAAAACTCTGCTTAGAAAATCATATTGTCAATTGAAGTAGTTACATTTTTAAAAATAAGTTTTATAATTAATTGAGTATGTCGCAGATGCTTTGAGATTTAGCACAGATACATCTCAGTGTAAGTCATGAAATATTAAGAAATTATGTCATTAAGTGTTGGTTAGGAAATAAGATGTCCTGCAGACCTGTGTAAGCCTCATTATACATGCCTAAAAATGTTTGATTGGGTGTTGAAAGTAATCAAGCAGCATGGGTTAGTGAATTTTATCATTATATATTTTTTTGAGAAATTTGTAGGTTTGTTGTCCGAGGTAAGAGAGGGAAAGTTCTGTGGACAAGCTGGGAAAAAAATTATTCATAGTTGAAATGAGTTTCAAAATGGCGGTGGATCATTTTGCAACAGCCCATTGAAATGAGTTTCAAAATGGCGGTGGATCATTTTGCAACAGCCCATTGAAATTAAGTAAAAATTATATTAAAATACTGTACATTTGTTTTTACATGTGAACCTTTACTGAGCGACTCTCGGTCTTCCTTGACCCACAGTTTGCGGTGCTACGGATCCTATCTCAGTCAGGAAATGTCATCTAATACAGTCTTAGCAACCTCGCGTCCATTACCATTTGCACGACCATATGTAAAAATCATATCCGCCAGTTCACAAAATGCATATCCCGCCATGGTTCAACAAATGTAACTTAATGTAGTAGGTGTACGCAACACAAGTGACACACCAACCACTTATGTAAACAAATGGGAAAAGTAAACAAATAAAAATTGTAAACAAATGAGAAATTAAATACAAAGAGGTCGTAAATCATAAGAAATGTAAAGAAATGTGATACGAAAACCAAAGGGAAATGTAACCAAGAGACTAGAAACACCTTGTTATCTAGGATAAACTTCCTATCCCAAAAAGGAAGCATTTCTGGACTTGTTCTTATGTCCTTTTTCCCCTTGTTTTGATGAGAGGGACGTACCCCCAAAGTTTTTCAAAGTATTTTTGATACATCCTGTATTTTCACAAAAACACAATTCTGTTATACTTTTCTAGTGTACTTGATTATGATTGGAAAAAAATTAATTGACTGAAGGAAAAATATAAATTTCTGAACAAAATACTTTTAGGTTGAGAAATGGATGTACCATCCATTGATTTGGTATGTGAAGGCAAGATGTAAGCAAGTCCATGTTTCTAATTACTGGCACTTGCAATTAATCAGCATAAAAGCTCACAACCTAAATCAACTATGACTTGAATCTTGATACAGTATACAAGGGTATTTCTGTGTTTGACATTGTTCAGCACAACTTCAGATAAATACGTATACAGCATGTATGAATTTGAGCTAATTTCTTTTGCAGCAGGTTCATCATTACAAAATAAGATAACTTTATACAACATTATATTAAATAATTTATTTAAAATAAAACTATTACATGTTGAATTTTTATCTGTCTATATGCAGTTTTTGTGTATGAAAACTTGCTAGAGGTGAACAAATTGCAACCATAATCAAACTCTTATTATTGAAAAAACTGAGTTAATCCCCTTGAATATATATTAAATTTCTTTTAGGAAATGGCTGTTAGGGGTAGTGCAGTCCCTTTACCGCCAAAATACATATTTGTGCATGTTGCCTACCAGTCAAGTATTCCATTTCTTCATTATTTAACTGATTTCTAAAAAAAAAAACTCTTGAAAATGACAAGGTTTAAATTTCTATGTCGTTTACAGCCTGTGGGCATCATATTAGACCATATGTCATATAAATATATAAATGTTTCACCTAATTTTGTAACGATGAACATGAAGCTGCTGTTTATCGATTGAATTCAAATACATCTGCATAATTCTGTGTGTGCACACATGCATTTATGATGTAAATGTAATAGTACAGTTTCAGTAGGACTGTATGTGTTTGTAGAAGCAATTAGTTTTACTTTGTTATGTTTCGTATCACCAAATGTCATATGAAGTTAACAGTGTATGCACTGAATAAAAGTATTTAATTGACATATAACTGACTATGGATCCCCTCTTGAAACATGTTTCTGGATATGTCCATAGTAATTAACATAATTTACCATATTTTGCAGTTGTTGATGGGCAGCATTGTATGATCTTGAAGCCTTCAAATTATTTAATTAGAAATTGCAGTGGTTGGAGACCTCTTCCTTCATGTCCATGCTGACTAAACATTTAATACTAGCACTTGATGTAAGATTCTGCAAAAGGTTGTGATGAATCTGTCAGATTTAAATAAATCCTATGAAGTACCAAAAAACAGCTTCAAAACCCCAAGACATCTTTTTCCAAATGAGATTGTTCCAGAACTTTCTAGCTTCAGAAGCTCAGAGTAACGGGTCATGAATCTGGTGCCCTATCGCAACAAAACTTCAAACAGAAATTTTGACTTCTTTGGAAATGCTAGGAAGATAAATATTGCACAGACATCATACAGGATGAGGCAAAACACCCTCCCTAATTTTAAGTTCTGATTAAAATAACTTGGTACAAAGTAAAGAATATTTATTCTGGTCAATGCAAAACCACATACTAGGAAGTTACAGTTTAAAGGGTTTTGAAAAGTTAATCTCAAGTGGCGTCTTTTGTTGTCAATGTACTGCTCAAGGTGAGTTTGGAAAGATGCCATCACTCTTGCCAGCATCTGGAAAAATACGGGCGGTTAAATTGAACAGCGAATGCCCGCCCAAGACATCTTCTGGACTAAACAATAGACAGCAAACCAAATGTCCCCCATTCAGCGTCCATTCAAACCAGCCACCCTCCCTTTGCCACCCCTACATAATGCAAACAGAAGCTGGAGTGGGTGACGTTTGGTTAGCTGTCTATTGTTTAGTCCGTAAGATGCAGTGGACAGGTGAACAACGGGCGTTCACTGTCAAAACTTTCCTCCTAAACTGTATGATTTCTTTGTTGATGCTTAACGTGCATTTCGCACATGCTTCCAGCTTGCCCCTCGTTCTTTGGTTCCGGTTCGAGAAAGCATTAAGCTGTGGGTATCAAATTTCAGGGCAATAGTTCTGTGTTGAACAGGAGTGGAGGAAGACCATGCAGTGCTCAAACTCCAGAAAACATTGAAGCATTTAGACTTTCATTTCTGCGTTCTCCAAAGCGAACAGCTCGCAAAAATGTAGCAGCTCTTTAATTTTCTGATTAAAATGTGCTGCTGATTTTGCATTAGGACGTGTGATTTCATANCGCAAAAATGTAGCAGCTCTTTAATTTTCTGATTAAAATGTGCTGCTGATTTTGCATTAGGACGTGTGATTTCATACTTACAAGATGTTTGTCGTCCAAGAAATGTTTGAACGCGATTGGCAAAGTTGTATGGAAATCTGTGAAAACATCCTTCAAAAGTTCCACTTGATGCCATTGTTTTATTCTGTGACAAAGCACATCTTCACTTATCCGGTTGTGTGAATAAACAAGTTAGCAGAGCCCTTGGGAACTTCATGAGAAGCCTTCACACTGTGATCGTGTTACTGTTTGGCGTGCTGTGGAAAGTGTTGGGACCATGGGCCCCACCTTTTTTGAAGAGGGATGAGTCACTGTTACCGTCACGTCGGATAAATATGTTGCAATGATTCAGAATTTCATGGAACCAAGATTCAATGAGTTGCATATTCAAAATGTTTGGTTACAACAAGACGGAGCTACAGCCCATATGACAAGAGCGCTGAGACAGCTGTTTCTTTGCGTGGAGACATCCTCTGGTCAGCGAGATTGCCAGGTCTTCTCCTTGTGATTATCTCAAGGCAGAGGTTTAAAAACACCAACCAAGGACTCTGACAGCATTCAAAATTCGATACATGAATAAATTGCTCGTATTCCTCTAGAAATTTTGGCAAAAGTGATAGCATCCTTCAGAGCTTGTGTTAGCCAGTGTATTTACAGTGGAAAGACACGACTTGACAGATTTACTTTTCAAAGCCCTTTGAACTGTAATTTCCAAATGTAGTTTTTCGCGGCCGTGGTAAATTTTCNGTAGTTTTTCGCGGCCATGGTAAATTTTCTTTACTTTGTACCAATCATATGGGAAGCCATAATATTCCAGTAACTTTCATTGATCATTACACGGTTTGGGACTTTCGGTAATAATGGTGTTTCACCACATCCTAAGGAAAGAGATCTCGCATGAGCACTAGAGAAATTATTGGCTAACTGGTGCCCATGCATGACAACACAGGTGTCAGGCTAATGACAACATTTCTCAAAATTCAACCCACACCATTGTCTCAAATTTATTAAAACTCATTCTACGCCATCCTGAAATTGGCTATCCAGAAATACAAATTTCACCCAAAAGTCCAAGAAATTTTTAGCAATACTGTATCATGGTGAACCAGAACAACTCCAAGTCNTTGAAATTGACTTTCCAGAAATACAAATTTCACCCAAAAGTCCAAGAAATTTTTAGCAATACTGTATCATGGTGAACCAGAATACTCAACAACTCCAAGTCCTGAAATACCAGCCATGGTTGTACCAATTGTATTTTAAGAGGATCAGTGTGATGACAAAGTTTTTCCTTGTTTAGGTAGTTTATTTTGCTACTGTGGTTTTATCAAGCTTGATTCAGTTTATAATTATATAAAAAGTAGTTTATCTGTCACATCAGCTTTGTCTACCATGCTGCTGTTAATAATTTTGGTACTAACTGAAATTCTTTCCAGGTCAAAATTAATGTTTACGTACCAGGTGGTAGAATATCAGTTGAAACCACTCCCAGTTCACAGTTGTTTGCAAAGGAGCAAAAAGAATATCTAAGATTGTATCTGGAATATAAATATAATCGCAATAACACATTACAGAAACAAGAAGAGGCCATGTTTACTGTAAGTCAAAACTCACTTTTTTTGCTACCTAGTAATGTTACATTATGTATTACTGAACTCTGTTTTTGTAGTTATTATTCAAAAATTTTGCATGTATATTGGAATTGTCAAATAGCAAATATATAATGGTTTTAAGTGTTTGATTGGGTTTATTTATGTGAGGTGAGGAATGATTATGTAAATAACAAATGATAGCCATTGCTGTCAAGATGGGAAGTTTGGAGCATTTTTTCGATTGCTTATAAATAAAATCAGGAAATTATTTTTAACTCTTTTATATAATTAAGCCCTCCGCCCCTTAAGGCCATAAATGATAACATATTCCATAATAGCTTGTGCAAGTTCCGCCATAACGGCCGTCGTACATGCTAGTATAGAACCCGTCATGGTATTTTCCGCTTCTACTGCCAGATTTCATAACAGGTTTGGTAATAAGACACATCCTACTTTTCGTACCTGGCCTATCACATAGCTGTTTCAGATCGTAGGGCACTCCCCGTGGCTATTAATTGAAACAAGTTGATGAAGAAACCAAAAAGGACGCCTCCATCTTTATTATACATCCGTGAGGTTAAAACTCTTTGAAAAAGATTTAAAAAACTAAGACGAATAATTTCAGTGTTAACTTTTAATTGCTGTTTAAAACTGCCCTAAATACTTTAAAACATTACCTACACTATGAAANAATAATTTCAGTGTTAACTTTTAATTGCTGTTTAAAACTGCCCTAAATACTTTAAAACATTACCTACACTATGAAAAAATTAATTTGAGCAGTTATGTATATACTCTGTATTTAATAGCCACATACTGTGTGTGAACCGGTAGTACAGCGATAAAGTCACGGAGCATCACTTTTGGGCGTGAGTTCGAAACTCTGTCGAACACTTCCCCACCCCCGTGAAATATTACATGTGGATATTAACTTTGTATATAAAGAAAAAACATTTTCCAAACGGTTAGTAATTTTGATAAAAATTAAAAATAATGCTCTTGTACTCTTCTGACTTCACATCATTTTCGAGATAATGAAAGAAAGTAAACCAGTAAGCAATGCAGTGATGTAAAGGCCAACAAGAATATAGCAATATTAAGATGTGCTACCTAGTTTCTTAATAGGCCTATGCAATGTTACCTCGCAGTACGCACTCATGCACTCACACTCACGCGCTCGCTCTCTTGTCATATGGAGCAGCACACTCTGACGTCACTTCCGAGTGAGAGTGCGCGAGTGTAAATATCCTGACTATTTGGAACACTGCCTAAATATGTGTAGACTTTTGAGTTTTGTCAACTGGTAACTTTCCTCTTAAAGCAATGTACAAATAATCAAAAAATTTGGAATTTTAGGTTTTGTTTTGAAAGTGTGCATGATGTTGTTTGTCTACAATTATGTAAGAGTAAAGTTATGNAATTTGGAATTTTAGGTTTTGTTTTGAAAGTGTGCATGATGTTGTTTGTCTACAATTATGTAAGAGTAAAGTTATGTAAAGTGTATGTGATTTATAACCTATCTGTTTACATATCTTTTTTAAAGTTACTTCATCAGAAAGTAATTGAAGAAAATGTACAGTTTGAAGAATACGTTCAAGACTTGTGGTTAAAGACAGAACACACACTTACTTTGCAGGACAGCATTAGAAGATACACCTCCGAGGCATGGCAGGTATGGAATGTAACAAATATCTGTTTACGCTCCATTAGTTTGTCTCACTGGCAACAAGTACTTTTAATGTGCTGAATTATCTTTTGCCCAAAAGCTGTATTATCTTTCACCCTAAAGTATGTGGAGTTTCAGTNCTTTGCAGGACAGCATTAGAAGATACACCTCCGAGGCATGGCAGGTATGGAATGTAACAAATATCTGTTTACGCTTCATTAGTTTGTCTCGCTAGCAACAGGTACTTTTAATGTGCTGAATTATCTTTTGCCCAAAAGCTGTATTATCTTTCACCCTAAAGTATGTGGAGTTTCAGTNGTACTTTTAATGTGCTGAATTATCTTTTGCCCAAAAGCTGTATTATCTTTCACCCTAAAGTATGTGGAGTTTCAGTTAAGATGCATTTATGATAAAATCAAGTTAGATTGGTAAATATGTGTTTCTTTTAAAGTGGTAAATACATTCTTTGCATTGCTTAGTTTAGTGGCTTATGTCTGTAGTTAATAGATTCTAATACCATGCACTTACCTTTTGAAGAATTTTGGATCTCATTTTGTAACATGCTGAGGAATGAGATGGTTGAAGAACTGTCTATATACTATGATGTTCATTTTGAGTCTACGTCCACATAATGATGCTGAATGTGTTTCAACTTGCCCGATTTAAGTTTATGAAGAGGTCAGTTCATTCTTTTTGCACCAAGGCTGTATTTTGCCATGTGGTGGAGTGGCGTAGAGTGGAGGGATATGGGCAGCTCTTAACATCAAGGTCTTGAGAGCTGATGAGGGTGAGGTGAGTATGGAGCAGCCTGTGAATGCAAGAGCAAGGGAAACAAGAGCTCCCCAAGAAAACTCGCCGACCAGTGGCATCGTCCGGCACAATTCCCACATGCGAAAATTCGGGAGCGACCCCGCCGGGAATCGAATCCGGTTTGCCAAGGTAGGAGGCGAGTAGTTTTACCACTACACCACCACATCCTCCTTGCAATTTTGTGTTCCAGTAAGTTCTCAGTATATGCATGTGCGGNTCCTCCTTGCAATTTTGTGTTCCAGTAAGTTGTCAGTATATGCGTGTGCTGTACTTTATGCTGGTTCGGTTTTATCAGTGCACAATTTGCAAGTGTAAACAGTTTTGTGTCTTGGTTCAGAGCTAGGCTGCGTAAGTGTTCACCAGCTTAGTTGGCGGGCAGCGAGCAAGCTAAGTGCCTTATTACGTCTATGTAACAATAGTAATATTTCCAGTCAGAGAAACTGTTGAACTTGGGACGGATGATTTAATTTATGGGTATACAGCAAGTTCTCGATTCTAAGACCTTTCATGGTTCCCATAAAAAGGGTTGTTATTTTGAAAAGTCTTTATTGGAAAAACATTTTCAATTAAAAAAACTGTTCTATTGTTTCCAAAAAAAAAAGGGTTGTTATTTTGAGAGGGTCGCTATTACAGAGGTCTTATAAACCAGAGTTGACTCTACTAATAATTAGTAGTACAATAAATTGTTTGTGCCGTTGCTCAAATTTTTGGAATGTTACTATCTCCTCAGCAGCCACCACCCGCCAGCCAAGGTGTCAGGCACTGTAGCATTTAAGAAACAGCATTGCAACAGCTGTAGCACTTCTTTTAGAGATAACAAAATTATTAACTAACCTAAATCCAAAGGAGGTAACACTATAAACTAGTGTCTAGAATCAAAGGCAGATATATACAATTAAAAAAAGTAGCTCAGTAGAGATGTAAGACTCTCTGTTGGATTTCCTGCATGGTAAATTTGTAATTCAAAATGAAAGTGTGTTCTCGTTAGGAAGTTGTGAACATTTTTTTTTTTGGCATATGCTAACACACAGTTTGAAATTAATTTTCAGTTAAAAGAGTATTACATATTAGTGGAGAATATACTTTTATGAAATGGGCTTAGTTCATAGGTTGGGAATGAGTATGTGTGGAAAATGTCCCTGGCGCGATGCTTCGTTGATGCAGCCACTGTGTCTGCTTGTAGCACTGTTGAACTTAGTGTGTGTTTGTAACTCTATAAAATCTCAAAATGTGAAAGGATTGAGATTTATTTCAAATTATTTTGTTTACAGAGAGAGAGAGATAGAGATATAGATAGATAGTGTGTGTGTGTGTGCGCTCTTTGGTTATTTAGCTCCCATTACATAACATACATTGCAAGTCCTGACTGTGGATCATACAACTGAACTCTCAGTGCTCAGCTTGTTGAATGTTGCAAGGTCAGCAATATGAATTTCACAAACGAGTGGCAACTTTGGTTGTTGTAGCAATTCATCCAAGTAAAATGTGGCAGAATCAGAGGCTATAAGATTAACAACATTTTGGCTGGAAGTTCTGATGATAGTTTATAGAACTGCTCTCTCTCAACTGTAAATTTGCCGGACATTGTGAGGTTGGCTGTTCCTGACTCTTGACAAGGCGTAATTTTAAATGGCCCTGATCATGCAGGAATCCGCTACTCCGTTGTTCTCGACAGGTGAGCGGAACTGGTAGGCTACTCAATAGAGGAATAGATCAGCAAATCGTGGATAGTTTCTCTTTATGTGCACCCTTGACTCATTCTTTAGATCCAACCTTATCTCCCGAGACATGAAGGTAAGAAAAGGGAATAGGTGAAGCAGTGGTGCGAAAATTGGGACGTAAGTCATGGCAACAATTTTTTGTGTAGAATTGTGTGATAGTATCACAAGATGTTGGTTATTGCACAGAGAATGGCATTAATTCAGTTGTGAGTTGACCACTGTTCATAATGGATGTGACCTGACTTGAACAGTGCTCTTACGTTAAAGTAGTTGTTCTACAGGAGATTCATGGTTCATGAATGGGAAACAGTAGATGTTAATGAGATGAATCTATTTGACAAGAGCCAGTGCAATGTTACTGCTCAAAAAGTCACAGTAACAATATAATAGCTTACCCTGTCCATATGCAGAGAAAATTGGAAGACATTGAATTTTTCGTGGCCAAGGACGTAATGAAAAATGTTATTATAAGTCAGTCATAGCAATTGGAGCAAGAGTTACATGGTTGACGGGGAAATAAAGGACTACTGTGCCTATGATCTCGGAAAACGTATACCAAGAAGTGTGGTGTGATATGGGTTAGGTCCATAAGGGAATATGATATTAAGTTGTTAATGTCCCTCCACCCGTCGTGCCTCGGCTTCAAGGGGCTTAGCAAGCACTGCCTTCACCAGGAAGCAGAAGTGAGTCAGATGTAACTGACCCCGGACAAGTGACCGCACCAGGGTACCAGCGATAGATGGCTGACTGCGATTACATCTGATTGTCAAGGGATTGATTCCACCGAAACCCTGAGAGTTCTCCCACAATCTGCCTATATAAGCGGGGTAGCATGCCAGTGTTGAGACCAGTCTCTCTCAGTTCATTTGAAATGTTTCTTCCTCGATCAAGCCAAGAAGGAAGGTTCAGTTGTAGGACATCGATCCAACCGGGAGCAGCAGACAGTCATAACTCTTGTGCGTGTACATCCCTAAGCTGTGAAAATAGGGTGGTATGTATTCCCCGGATGTTGGGAATGAGGGGAGGTTTGCAGTGGCCATGGATATCAGTTTAATAAACAGACTAGTTCACTGCAGTAATGGTAATAGTTATTCTTAGTATAAGGATCCATTCCTCACGTAATTTTCGAAGGCTACCAGCCAATTCGTAGAGTCTGGCAGGCACTCCGCCAAGCCCACCTCCAGCAGGGCAGAGGAGGCTGCATGTTGACAAGCCTACAGAGAGGAGCAGAGACAGTGTGCACAGATGAGATGGCTGCTTGTACAACAGTGGGTGCAAGCCAGGTTCCATCCAGCAACCCCTTTGGGAGACGACTTTGCGAGGTCAANGTGTTTGTAACTCTATAAAATCTCAAAATGTGAAAGGATTGAGATTTATTTCAAATTATTTTGTTTACAGAGAGATAGAGATATAGATAGATAGTGTGTGTGTGTGTGCGCTTTGGTTATTTAGCTCCCATTACATAACATACATTGTAAGTCCTGACTGTGGATCATACAACTGAACTCTCAGTGCTCAGCTTGTTGAATGTTGCAAGGTCAGCAATATGAATNAAGTCCTGACTGTGGATCATACAACTGAACTCTCAGTGCTCAGCTTGTTGAATGTTGCAAGGTCAGCAATATGAATTTCACAAACGAGTGGCAACTTTGGTTGTTGTAGCAATTCATCCAAGTAAAATGTGGCAGAATCAGAGGCTATAAGATTAACAACATTTTGGCTGGAAGTTCTGATGATAGTTTATAGAACTGCTCTCTCTCAACTGTAAATTTGCCGGACATTGTGAGGTTGGCTGTTCCTGACTCTTGACAAGGCGTAATTTTAAATGGCCCTGATCATGCAGGAATCCGCTACTCCGTTGTTCTCGACAGGTGAGCGGAACTGGTAGGCTACTCAATAGAGGAATAGATCAGCAAATCGTGGATAGTTTCTCTTTATGTGCACCCTTGACTCATTCTTTAGATCCAACCTTATCTCCCGAGACATGAAGGTAAGAAAAGGGAATAGGTGAAGCAGTGGTGCGAAAATTGGANCTTTAGATCCAACCTTATCTCCCGAGACATGAAGGTAAGAAAAGGGAATAGGTGAAGCAGTGGTGCGAAAATTGGAACGTAAGTCATGGCAACAATTTTTTGTGTAGAATTGTGTGATAGTATCACAAGATGTTGGTTATTGCACAGAGAATGGCATTAATTCAGTTGTGAGTTGACCACTGTTCATAATGGATGTGACCTGACTTGAACAGTGCTCTTACGTTAAAATAGTTGTTCTACAGGAGATTCATGGTTCATGAATGGGAAACAGTAGATGTTAATGAGATGAATCTATTTGACAAGAGCCAGTGCAATGTTACTGCTCAAAAAGGCACAGTAACAATATAATAGCTTACCCTGTCCATATGCAGAGAAAATTGGAAGACATTGAATTTTTCTTGGCCAAGGACGTAATGAAAAATGTTATTATAAGTCAGTCATAGCAATTGGAGCAAGAGTTACATGGTTGACGGGGAAATAAAGGACTACTGTGCCTATGATCTCGGAAAACGTATACCAAGAGGTGTGGTGTGATATGGGTTAGGTCCATAAGGGAATATGATATTAAGTTGTTAATGTCCCTCCACCCGTCGTGCCTCGGCTTCAAGGGGCTTAGCAAGCACTGCCTTCACCAGGAAGCAGAAGTGAGTCAGATGTAACTGACCCCGGACAAGTGACCGCACCAGGGTACCAGCGATAGATGGCTGACTGCGATTACATCTGATTGTCAAGGGATTGATTCCACCGAAACCCTGAGAGTTCTCCCACAATCTGCCTATATAAGCGGGGTAGCATGCCAGTGTTGAGACCAGTCTCTCTCAGTTCATTTGAAATGTTTCTTCCTCGATCAAGCCAAGAAGGAAGGTTCAGTTGTAGGACATCGATCCAACCGGGAGCAGCAGACAGTCATAACTCTTGTGCGTGTACATCCCTAAGCTGTGAAAATAGGGTGGTATGTATTCCCCGGATGTTGGGAATGAGGGGAGGTTTGCAGTGGCCATGGATATCAGTTTAATAAACAGACTAGTTCACTGCAGTAATGGTAATAGTTATTCTTAGTATAAGGATCCATTCCTCACGTAATTTTCGAATGCTACCGGCCAATTCGTAGAGTCTGGCAGGCACTCCGCCAAGCCCACCTCCAGCAGGGCAGAGGAGGCTGCATGTTGACAAGCCTACAGAGAGGAGCAGAGACAGTGTGCACAGATGAGATGGCTGCTTGTACAACAGTGGGTGCAAGCCAGGTTCCATCCAGCAACCCCTTTGGGAGACGACTTTGCGAGGTCAAGGCTAGCTTCTAATTACCCCGGGGCAACACCAGAGAGTTCCCTTCAGGAGACCTCCCTCGCAGAATTAGAGTAGCACGATGCCCTGTTCTTGATGGAATACCCGCCGGGATCAGCCTCGGACAACCTCCGACCCACCCCCTTGCGGCGAGTTATCAACAGTGCGAAGGAATGGGCTAACAAGTAGCTATAATTGATTGGTTGGCTTTTTCCATTCCATACATTTGCAGCAGATGTAGAGTTGGATGCTCTTAGATGGACGCTTTTAATGGAATTTCAAAAGTGGAAGAAAACTCTCTCCCCCAACAGTCTGTAGAAATTCCTGCTAACACAAGTGGAAGTCTAGGAAATTCTAAAACTAATGCATTAGCATCCCTCATTTGTGTGGGAGGTATGATGAAGGCACTTTGTAGGTGAGGAACCATCCCAGTTAAGAATTGGGAACTTTTTCAGCTTTTTAGAATTTTCTCCGGTACTATCATGACTGTGACCTTGCCGGACACCATGGGGTGGAAGTTGCTTATAAGGGAAGTTACCACATAATCCTTGTGGCCAGGATAATGCAGAGTGTTAAAAGAACTTGTGGCATAATGTTGAGGTATTTAAGACAATCGAAACCCATTCCACTTTCAACGTGTCACCAAGAGCAAAAGATTTGAGTGTTTCATTGTACTCAATTTTTCTTCTGAAATTTTGCAATTTTCATACACGCTATTTGACCCAATTGCAGAATACCTGTTGATGTTAGTTCTGAAGTCTACCAGCTGTGTAACTGATATAGGGCGATACATATGTGAGGGATTTTGGGTGTTCAAACCCTCCCAGTACTTACCCAATGACATTTTACATTTTCATAATTTCATCAAGAATATCAAATAGTGCAGGAAAGGAATGATGGAATCGACATACTAAATTTTGCTAGGACAAAGTGACAAATAATATATACCAGTTCGTAGTTAATGCTGCAGTGAAAATTAGTTACCAACTTTCTAACAG
>NQII01002754.1:100766-131986 GCA_002778355.1 Clitarchus hookeri
AAAAAAAGGGGGGGGGGGGGGGGGGGGGGGGGGGGGGGGGGGGAGCTGTAACAGGATGAAGACGAGGAAGGCAACGAGAATTCCCCCGAAAAAACCTCCACACCTGGTAGTGGCCATCACACTTCCCACATGCTAATCAGTGTTTAAAGAAAATACATGCTGAAGTTTGAACTAGGGACCCTGGCTTGTGACTGCTGCTGAGACAACAGATCCTGCAAGCGATCATTGTGTAATGTCGGTGGATAGTAAAACTTGTTCTGTAATAACTGTGGCACTGATAATCAAATTTCTTATAAGCAGATAACTCAAGAATTTACTTTTTATTATGGTTATTATATTTACTTGCAATATACCTTTTCGGAATTAAAATTGTGTGCATTGGGTTACGTGAAGGCTATTAGGAAAATTTAATAGGTTTTCCACATTTTTATGAGCAAGGAATTTGATAATAAATTTCAGTAATGTTCTCATGATGTCGTTATTAAGAGTGTGAATTTTGTATGTACATGTAGTGATGTGTGTTGTGTAAGTCCCAATATTCCATTTTGTCCTATTTTCTGTGTGGCAGAAGAAGATTTTACATAGTTCTTTGTAGTGTAAAACGTTCATATACACCTACTAGCATCATCATGTCACTTCTAATATACGGCGGTAATAGACCAATGGGCTACTAATAAAATTTTAAAAAGGAGACATAATACACAAGAACTCACAGGGCAGTACTCACAGATAAACACACAGACACACAAATTGAATGAACGCAGTGACCATGCATATCCGCGTGGGAAATGTGTTCATCTGACTTTTGCGAGTATGTGTGTTTTCTGTCTCCTTAATTACTTGCCAAATTTGAAGAAAATTGGTTGAGCAGTTTTTGAGATATAACATAAAAGCTTTAATTTTAATGTGGTGCTATCTTCCAAAATGGCAAACAAAATTGGTTGTTGTTTGACTTATATGATGCTCGTAATAGATACTGTCAGCATACAAAATTTGGTTCAAATTGGTCATACAGTATGGTAGTTATACCAAATGTACCTAAAATATTTATATTGCCGCCATTTTGAAAATAAGTATCCAATTAAGTTTAATTACTTACATTTACCTGACCAATAATAGTGATACTTACATGCCAAATTTGGCGAAAATATGTTGAGTAGTTTTTAAGATATAACGTAAAAGCTTAATTTTTTCATATGGTGCTATCTCCCAAAATGGCGGACCAACAATANAGTAGTTTTTAAGATATAACGTAAAAGCTTAATTTTTTCATATGGTGCTATCTCCCAAAATGGCGGACCAACAATATTAACCTCTGAATTTAATGCTTACAACTTGCACTGTCAGCATACAAAATTTGGTTAAAAACTAGAGTTCTGGCAATNAGTAGTTTTTAAGATATAACGTAAAAGCTTAATTTTTTCATATGGTGCTATCTCCCAAAATGGCGGACCAACAATGTTAACCTCTGAATTTAATGCTTACAACTTGCACTGTCAGCATACAAAATTTGGTTAAAAACTAGAGTTCTGGCAGTNTTAACCTCTGAATTTAATGCTTACAACTTGCACTGTCAGCATACAAAATTTGGTTAAAAACTAGAGTTCTGGCAGTATTATTTATTATATCCATTAAAATTGTCTATGCAAAGCCTCATTTCTCCACCATTTTGTAAGACAGCCCCACATGAAATAATGTAGTTTTTACACTGTATCTCAGGAAACTATCAACCGATTTCTTTCAAATTTGGCGAAGAAGTTGTATGTGTTAGGCTATATTAAATTACATACATGTTTTAAGTATGTAAGTCTCTTATTTTCTGATTGACGCCTGTACAAACATTTTGGCTTAGTGGGCTATATCTACGAAACTATGTAACAGATTTCAATTTAACGTTTTATATTGTATCTATGACAATAATCAAATGTGCTAATAAATAAACTTTTTGCCCTCCATTTATGAAGATCGTCACAGAATCAAAGGAGGTTTTATGCCATATCTCGAGGACCAATCAACTTAAATACATACAGAGATCCTCCTTTGCTTGATTTTTTGCAAAGTGGTGTCAGGTGAGTAAACTGAACATTTTGTCATATTTGCAGAATAATTCCATTAATATCCACAAAATTTTGCTCACCTACAGAAGGCCATGTAAAGTTACATGAATTAAATGGGATCAGGCAATAATTTTTAAAATGGTGGCCATGTAAATATTTTTATATATTTGGCATATATATTCAACAATTTCAATATAACTTTTTATGCTGACGTTATCTATTACAAACATTGCGTACAGAGCCTCTTTTTAAGCAATTTTGTAAATAGCTCCATTTAAGAAAGTGAGGTTTTTATGCCATACTTCAGAGATTTCCATCAAATTTTTCACACAAGTAGGCCATGTAAAATTATGTGTTTTATTGACTCGGGCACTTATTTTCAAAATTATGGCAGAGTAAATATTTCAGATTAGTGAACCCTATCATTCAAAACAATACACTGATTACATCCAAAGTCAATGCTCCGAATCCTACCTCCCTGATGCAGTTGATTGCAAGCTAGCTTAATTTTACGAGTTTTCNACATCCAAAGTCAATGCTCCGAATCCTACCTCCCTGATGCAGTTGATTGCAAGCTAGCTTAATTTTACGAGTTTTTCTGAATTTGAATCCCGGTTAAGTCACTTGTGTATTTTAATTGTCTTTGTACTGTTTCACATGTTCCTGGGTTCATATCTAACCAACATCTAAGCTTTTAAGAAATTTGCACCCTTGTAGAGGAAAATAGGCTCATTAGTTATCAGGAACTTCTTGTTTTTTTATTCACTTTGTTATTGTTGTATTCTTGAGCGCAAACATTTGCTTCTGGTGAAACAGACTAATATGCACTTGAAGAATATTATTTTAATATTTATTGTGTTTGGTGGATTGTGACCCAAATTAAATTTTTTTTTGTTTGTATTTTTTAATTTATGAATGAATGTCCAAGAAACAAAGTTTTCTTAACAAATTAAACTTGTTAAAAGGTGGTAACATCTCTGGAAGTAGTCTCAAGTTTTTCATGACAATTGTGTTGTGTGGTAATATTTGTAACATTCATTAAGCATGTTCTCATTAAAACAAATTACATGTTGAAGAAATACCCTTCTGCTTTTCCTCCGCTTACTCCCTCACTGATATCTGAGTAACATTTTGACTGCAAAATTGGACTTTTAAGTGCAGTTTGCACAGTGCAAGAAAATGTGCAAGTCACCACACAATCAAAAGGATTATNTGCAAAATTGGACTTTTAAGTGCAGTTTGCACAGTGCAAGAAAATGTGCAAGTCACCACACAATCAAAAGGATTATGAGCATGGGTGAAGCAGTGCTGGAAATACGCATGCTCAAAGCCAGTCCGAAAGTGTCTACACTGGATTATAGAATTGCAGGCTTGGCTCTAGTGCTCGTGCCTAGTTGCTGCCATTCCTGGCTTCAGTGTGTTGAGCTCTGCCATCTTTATGAGAATCAAACCCTGGGCCTCCTATCTGGTATCTAAAGAATAATTTAATTTCAATTTTCTCCAAAAATTTTCAAAATTTTTTAAATATTTCATTTTTAAAAAAATCTTATAATTTTTTAGAATTTTCCTTTGATTTTTAAGATTTTTGTGACTTTTCAATATTATTTTGGTTTGAGTTTGCTTGGAGTCATCACGATAATGGGATTCCAAGATAGTGATCGGGGTCATTAGTATAAACAAATATGGTGGTCATGGGTCCATTATTTGAATGAACATGACTGTTGTCCCTTTTGATTGGCTGAGCTTGACTTGGATCCTTAAGTCCGCCTTACTGATTTGTGAACTAGCTATTTTTCAGTGAGTTTCAAGTCCACCGTGGACTTTTTCCAAAGAGTTTGCATCCACCGTGGACTTTTTCCAGAGTCTCGAGTCCACCGTAAATNAAGTCCACCGTGGACTTTTTCCAAAGAGTTTGCATCCACCGTGGACTTTTTCCAGAGTCTCGAGTCCACCGTAAATTTTTTTCAGAGAGTCTCATGTGCACCATGGACTTTTCCTAAAGAGTATCAAATCCATTGTGGACTTTATTCAAAGAGTCTGGAATCCATCGTGGAGTTTTTTCAATGTGTCTCGAGTCTTCCTTGATATTTAGAGGACTCGTGCAAAAAATTTTCAGGTTTGTTTGTAAATTTTTGTGGAAAAAATGGGATTTTCNTCCTTGATATTTAGAGGACTCGTGCAAAAAATTTTCAGGTTTGTTTGTAAATTTTTGTGGAAAAAATGGGATTTTCTGAGGGAAAAACAGAACATTTTGAGCTAAGATGATTGCCAGCAGATTGGTAATTTACCCGCTCAACACTCCACACATACATCCCATGCATTTTCGTTCTACTGATGTTTATTCTAATTACGTATTGCTACATACGTATGTACACATAAATATATAGTTCTATAAGCATAGCTGAATAAAATGGGGAAAATAAAACACATACTAAATGAGTTATTAAGTTGTTATAAAAATTAACTTCATATCACGCAACTAATAACAGAAAATAATTGGAAAGAAAAAAAGAGAAGCACTTTGATTTGGTATAATTTAGACATTCCTATCTTCAGTAATTACACCCATATAATATATCATATTATAAATTAAAAATATGAAATTAAATTAACCTGCTATACTGAGTAAAATTGATCAGAATACTTTATCTTTGAAGTTTAATGACTATGGTTAGTTCATGTTATTATGTTGGTATGATTGGAGTGTGTTCATTGTCGACCATGATATTAAATAAAATAAAAAATCGCACACTCACAGAACTCAGCAAGACATGACATGGAAACAGCTTTTCCTAATTATCTGTCTGTGGTGTTGTAAAAGGTTTTTTCGTTTTTTGTCTTGCTGAGTTTTGTGATAGTGTGATTTTTATTTTATTTAATCTCATGGTTGGCAATGGACACAGTCCAATCTTATCAACATAATAATAGAATACTTTCTGCTTGTAACAAGTGTCTGATAATGCTTTAAGGTGAACATATTGATGATATTATGCTGTCAACACTTTCCGCAGTGGTCTGCAATGAATGCAAATAAATCCATAAAAACTTGGGAACCATGTCACTAGGTTAATACAATGATCCGCACCTGCACGGGATGACATACTGTCACGGATCTTAGACATCTCTTGCCAATAATGTATTCTAAACTTCTAATATTTTAAATTTTCAACTTGCATTCTTCTACACCAAAACTGTCCACCTCCATAGCTGCAACTATTCTTTTTAGAGCAGTGTATTTCACATTTCTATTTTTANTTCTACACCAAAACTGTCCACCTCCATAGCTGCAACTATTCTTTTTAGAGCAGTGTATTTCACATTTCTATTTTTGTATTCCTCACTTGATGTGTTACAGAAAGCTGNCTCCATAGCTGCAACTATTCTTTTTAGAGCAGTGTATTTCACATTTCTATTTTTATATTCCTCACTTGATGTGTTACAGAAAGCCGACTCACCTTTGTAAGATTTAATTAATAACAAATGTCATTACTGTGTCATTACTGTCTCATTGAGCATCGCCCATCCTACACTCCCACACTGCATGGTAATGCACTTCCGAACATGCTCGGAGCAAGAACTATCAAACATTGTCGGATCTTGGATTCCTTTGCAAGAAACTCGATCCGCAGCGAGCACCAAGCACTAGACATGCTCTGTCTGCACTAATGAGCATGCTTGGCCATTTGCACACTTTCTTGCATTGTGTAAATCCTTAAATCTACTGCCAAATAATCATTTTGTTTAATTTTTAATCAATTGTTTTCTTGCTCGGCTCTCTTCAGATTCAAGTGTAATAGCCTACATGTACAACTCAAATCAAATTTCAGTTATTTGTGTTGCTTGCTGATACCTAGTATATACAAAACTATAATGGATGGCTCATTAACCTAACTATTTATAGCAAATAAACATTCATTCACAAGTACACCTGGGATAGAACTGAAAACCGAACCACACCCTCTTATTAGCTAGACAGCACATGACTCCCTTAGAATGTCAGTTCATTAATTAGTCCTCAGATCTCATTCAAATTTGTACTCAACTTGTGTTCAGTTTTCTTTCATATTGTATGTTTATCTTGAGAGATTTGGCACTCAAGTGTATTTTATAAATACATCAAATTACATTGGAACCCCCCTTTTTTTTTTACACTTTTCAAGGGACCAGGAAAAATTTTTGCAAAAGAAGGAACTTGTAATAAGAGGGAAATTTATACTTTAAAAACTTTAAATGGGACCAAATAAAGTACGTGTAACATGCAGAACAGTGTAAAATCTGGGTGTGTAAAAAAAAGTGTTCTACTAAGCCAAAAAATATGTAACACTAAACCCTTTAATTATGGGAAAAAAATTTCTCACCATTATGGTAATTTGTGGTTTACACACACACCCAAATGGAGGGTATTTGCAGGAGTATTTAAACATTTGTTTGGAACCTTTGCCAGCTGTGTCATTGTGATGAAGAAGATGTGTTTTTGGATTTTTCTAGGGCGAGGCTCCATGCATTTTTCCACCTCAGTTCCAGTCGAAACTGTGCTGCAGTGGGGAGTATAGCAACATGTGTCGTGATTATCCGGTCCCACAGTGTGTCAAGAAAATGTGCCCAGGTAAAGCTAGTTGCAAAATAATTTGTGAAGCATTATTTATTTAATGTAAACAATTATGTGGTGAGCGATTGTGTGTATAATTTTGTGCCAGTAATGTGTAAATTGAGATCAGTTTAAACTCATTGTATTTTGTTAATAGAAATTGAGCAAGGTGGTGCAGTGGTAAACCTTTGGAATCACATTTAGGAGGACCAGGATTTGAATCCCGGTCTGGTCATTCTGATTTCAGTTTTCCATGGAAATGGTTAAAAGATACAAGCAAGAATGGTGGATAATGGTGCCACTGTTCTTAGTTTATGGTTCCTCGCAAAAGTGCACCGGCACATGCAGAAGTATACTGCATTTCGTATAAGTATACTAAAGTTTGACAGATAATGTGACCAACCTACACAGTATGTAAACAGTAAATTCTCTTGTTCACAAAGTATTGTGTCAGCTGATGATTTATTGTGGGATGTGTGTTGTCATGTTGGCAATATCGATTATCGCAGNTTTTCCATGGAAATGGTTAAAAGATACAAGCAAGAATGGTGGATAATGGTGCCACTGTTCTTAGTTTATGGTTCCCCGCAAAAGTGCACCGGCACATTCAGAAGTATACTGCATTTCGTATAAGTACACTAAAGTTTGACAGATAATGTGACCAACCTACACAGTATGTAAACAGTAAATGCTCTCGTTCACAAAGTATTGTGTCAGCTGATGATTTATTGTGGGATGTGTGTTGTCATGTTGGCAATATCGATTATCGCAGTGGAAGAAAATAGTACGTAAAACTAAAGGTTGTAATTCAAAACTTAAATTATACTTGCAACATTTGTGGTTTAAAGTAATGTACAATTTTTTATCTTGTATCGAATTGGTTAAAAAACATATTTACCAATTATATCAGAGCATACGGACAGTTACGGTCAGTGAAATGTTTCCCCAGCTCTGTGAACGCCATTGTGCATGTGATCTTTTTTCATCACATGCGAGTACCTTACTGGTGTTATCTGAATATTTTATCGGTAGTTGATGATTTTTGTATTTAATTTCATTAAGCATAGTTGGCTGTAGGGGTGTCTTTCTAGTGAGTTTTCTTGTGTGTTAACGTAATGTTATCGACATGTGTATGGCTTGGTCCACCATTTTTGGTACCTATATGTGTTATAAAGCGCCAGCGCAGTGTATTTACTGAATGGTTCTGCGTATTATTTCGTATCAGTGGCAGACAAACTTGTCCAAGGATTACCACAGAACGTGTGTTCAGGATTTGCAAATAGGAATTACGAACCGAAAGTTAAAGTGTTATGTAAATAATGTTTGACATGTAAGTGACCTAGAAAACCACCATTTCAATGCTGTTTTGTAGTGTAAAAATAACACGTTTATTATGTGGAAAATCCAACGAGTGTGAGGTTAACTTCACCAAAAATATTTACGTTATAAAATGTGTTTATTATTCACTTTGGTACAAAAATAATATTCATCCCATTTTCTTCTTTTGACGAATTTAAAACTTTACAAGTTATAATAAGTTTAATGTTACTACCGTACAAACAAAATTTTCCACTGGTCCATTAAAACAATATGTATGTCAAAATTATACATTCACATAAGTAGTGCTGCAAAACAATGCCTTCTCATAAGAAAAGCTGCAAAACAATGCTGCCTCATGAAAGACGTCTAAGTCTCTCCCAACCCCATCCACAGGCAGTGAAATAAACAGAGCTGCAGCAGTATAACTTCGCAATTATAAAAATAAAGTAAGCTGGAATGGTAACCTTCATTGATCACAGCATTTGTTTGCACACTTTTTTTTCTCGCAAGCCCTTCTTCGTAGATTAAAAAGCTGTGATGGAAGGATATTGATCACCGCACTATATTTCTAGAACTATCAAAATTTAATGAACTTATATGAAATGGAGTATAGGAAGGTGTGCGCACGTGTGGGTGTGTGTGTGGGGGGGGGGATGAGGTATACCACAGTGTTTCCCAGTGCATGTGTTAACTCCATGTCTTCATAACTTTCTGCTCACCTGTTGATGGCTGGTCATCATCTGGGACATCCCCACCGATATTACTTTTTGACATGCCAAATAGCCTCAGGGCTCAATGAAGCTTATTCTCTCGCCAGTGCATGGCCAAGAAATTTCACTAGTTCCTTTGCCTTTGATCTGGGCCACTTCTTCCTGGGACTCACACCTAATGATCTGGGCCTATCCAACCAGTCCTCAAAAATAATGCCTTTCCCAAGCAAGCAGAGAGTTTTACAGTCTCTACAAAGTCGGTATGTATGAAGCCATTTTATTGTCCCCATCAACCTACCTAGTGACTATCAGGGGACACCTCACAACGTCCCACCTTCAAGGATATGAATAGGACTTCTCGTGGTCCACTAAAGTCCCTTCGTTAGCAGTTCCAGCATCTGGAATGAATGAGGCATTTGGCCAGCCCCTTCAATTCCAGTTTGTCCTNAAGTCCCTTCGTTAGCAGTTCCAGCATCTGGAATGAATGAGGCATTTGGCCAGCCCCTTCAATTCCAGTTTGTCCTCAGTCAGGTTTCTCCATTATATCACTTCCGGGCTGTACTGACAGGTAAAACATTACTATATGCTGTTCACAATAAACTGAGCGCTTTTGAAAGCCCTGTTAAAGATCTACTTGTATGCACATTGTGTATTCTCCCACCATATGTAAAATTACCATTGCCATGATGAGACTGAGCTCATTATTCATGCATTGATCAGGTGGAACTACAAAATGATTAGAAAAAAAGAAATATTTTACAAATTTAATCATTCTTACACTTGTGTGTATTTAAAAAAAACAGAAAGGAAAATAAATAATTTCAGTACTCAGAAATATTCACCTAACCACTTTTAATTCAACGTTAAAACATGGGACTACTTTCCCTATGTCGTTACCCACACACAAACACACGCACATGCGCGCACACACACAAAATTTGATTATCTCCAAATAGTATAAAACAAAGTTGCTTATCCGCGTCTGTCTGTGTATTCGCTCAGTATAGTAGAGAAATGTCAAACTGTTTGTAATCAAGTCGTAAAAAACTGATTTTAGGGCGCTTACATAGCTTGTGCTGACTAAACCATAAGAGATGCATCTAATTAATGTACTACAGAATTGTAGCTCTCAAAAAGGTCTACAAAAAGTCCGCAATAGCATATGCTTATCTTTTAAGGATGCCCCACAGTAACCATTTTTGTCTTTCAAAGTATCACTGTAAAAATTAAATTGTTACCGGGCGAAGCCAGGCATGTTCACTAATTTATTATAATGGCTACATTTTGCAGCATACTTTTTCAGGTCAAATATGGGCAGAATATAGTTTTGTGAAAATGATGTACTGCACTTGAAGATGAAAATAATATTTATGTGGGAATGGTTTGTTGTCTGATCAATGAAATTATATTTATTTCTGTTATACATGACTGAAATTAAATGTTTACTGGTAGCTATTTGACTTTGAAACTATTTGCATGTTATTCAAAAAATTTTACCATTCAATTTGAAAAAATTTGAACATCAAAATCCACTATTCGCACATCCCTAGTTTTTACCTCAGTTACACAAAATATAAGGCTGTAAAAATAATTCAAGTAAACCCTAGGAATGATTGTAATGTATTGAGCTAGGTTAACTATGTAGGTTGAATTTGTTGTGGCTGATGGACGTAAATGTGTTCCAGTGAGCAAGGATTCAGCAGCTGAGAAGCTTGCTCTCGCCCACAATGCAGATATTGTGATTTCATCAAGTGCACTACAACACATTGCAGACAACTATCCAAATTATGACAAAGTGTGGGACATTCCTGTAGTGATTAAGGAATTTGAGCAAGAAGAAGGTGAGTCATGTACAGTAGTTATTGCTATAGTATGTGTGGTTATCACCACCGATCATAATCCATACGTAGTATAAAAGGAAGTCTCTGGTGTGCANTTATTGCTATAGTATGTGTGGTTATCACCACCGATCATAATCCATACGTAGTATAAAAGGAAGTCTCTGGTGTGCATCTGTCTGTCTGTCTGTATGACTGCACTAATCTCGAGAACCACTGAACAGATTTGAATGTGATTTTTACTGTTATGATCTGCGTTTATCGAGGAAGGTTTGTGTGTATTAAAAATTGCCCTAGCACTTATAGGACCTCAGCATTAACGGTATTAGTAAATCAAGTCTTGAAAAAAGTTTGCCGCCAGCACGCTCTCATGGAATATGCTGCCTAACAAAATCATGTACGAAAGAATTGTGTAAAATTAAATTATCTACAAAAATTCAGCGGTAGCGTAAATCTATCTTTAATAGTTAAGTAGTAATAAGCGTATTTACAATTTCTATTATGCAGTAAAAACGAACGTAAAATTCACTGTCTTTTCTAACCATAAAGAACTTATTCTTTATCAATATAAATTTATTCATAATTAAAACTGTTTAATGAAGATGAGAAATGTCCTTTACAGCATACAATTATCGCCAATACTTTAAAAGTTATGGAAAGTTTTGTGAAAAAGTAATTTCATCACGACTTGGTTGAATTTTCTTTTATTTATTTGTATCTTAGATCCTGCAATGTTTAAAATGTGCTTTTCAGCATGAATTAGTTGTAGTTTAGGTAATTGTGTCTTTGTACGGATTTTAGTTCAAACGATTCAGCGTTTTTTAAAACTTTCTTTTAACCTTTAAAACGTTGGTGACAGCCGTTGTGGCGTGGTACCTATCGGTTAAGAGGGACTTGGTTGTATTGTTTTGTTTCATTCCAAATAATTGTTTATTCCGTTTGGTTTAGTTATGTGTAAATATTAAATAGGTTATATAGAAAGTTAAGATTAAACTAATGTTTTGGTTCTTATAAATATTGTTGGTTATGTGTCGTGTACTTACATACGTAGATACTGGTGATTTTCAGAGCGAACACAAGTCTATTACTCAGTAGATACAGTACTCGACAGTGAAGAAGCTGTGCACTATCCCACAGCATTTCTGAATTAATTGAATCCTTCTGGCATGCCACCACACAAACTGATTTTAAAAGTTGGAGCTCCCATAATTTTATTGCAAAATATAAATCCACTGAAATTATGCAACGGGACTTGATTACAAATAAAAAGTTTAAAACGTTATCTCATTGAAGGTACTATTCTAACTGGCTGCGATACTGGAGAAACTATTTTAATACCTAGAATACCAATGATTCCCTCAGATTTGCCTTTTAATTTTAAAAGAGTCCAATTTCCAATAAGAGTTTTTTTTGGTATGACCATAAATAAGTCACAGGATCAAACACTTAATGTGGCTGGAGTGGATTTGAGTGGAGCATATTTTTCACACGGACAACTATACGTAGCCCTTTCGCGTGTCACGTCAAACAGAAATCTTTTTGTGTAGGTATGTCAGGATCGTGGTAAATTGAGGTCCATAATCTCTGCCTACCCCTCTGGGAGACAGGCGTGACATGTATGTATGTATGTTATATATGATAGTAGTTTACTAATTTACTATCATAACATATAATATTATAATTTTCTTTTCCCAATTTATTTATTAGTGTATCACTGTAAAAACTAAATTGTACCCGGGCGGAGCCGGGCCGGGTCGGGTCGCTAGTGTTGTATATTCTGCAATGAGTTTCAAGTTCTAGTTTATTGTGTTGGATTAAATATTACATGACTTATGTTAAAATATAGGTTTCTAATGTTTGGCTTAGTATTGTATAAAAGCTCATGCATGTTTTTTTTTTCTCAATGCGGTATCAAGATGTGACATGGCCAATATTATTACCAGTTCTTACTTGGTGCCTATTGTTATTTTCCTATAATCTTTAGCAAAGCCCAGCAGCACAAATAGAAGCACACTCACCTCAAACTTGCCTTCTACGAATTTTGTTTGTTTTGTTTGTAGTAACACCGGGACTTTATTTATATTCTGGTAACCGTATCATGTTCTTTATGATTTTACGGTTTATTATTTGTCTCTGTAATTTGATTTAATTTAATTTCATTCAGAGGATCGTAAGTTGCTAGTAGAGCTGAGTTAGTTCCAGCTGATTTATGTATTGTGCAGACTGTTTCCCTTGAGACTAGATGTTAGCTGCACAGTGAATTAGTCAGGCATGGAGTTTTAATGCTTTCGAGGTATAATCTAGGCAAAAAAAAACTTATCTGTTAAATAAATTTTATCTTGTTTTCTCAGATCTGAAGGTGGACCATCTGAAGTGGACAGTATATTTTAGTGACATGTTGTGAACTGCTNGAGGTCCATAATCTCTGCCTACCCCTCTGGGAGACAGGTGTGACATGTATGTATGTTATATATGATAGTAGTTTACTAATTTACTATCATAACATATAATATTATAATTGTCTTTTCCCAATTTATTTATTAGTGTATCACTGTAAAAACTAAATTGTACCCGGGCGGAGCCGGGCCGGGTCGGGTCGCTAGTGTTGTATATTCTGCAATGAGTTTCAAGTTCTAGTTTATTGTGTTGGATTAAATATTACATGACTTATGTTAAAATATAGGTTTCTAATGTTTGGCTTAGTATTGTATAAAAGCTCATGCATGTTTTTTTTTTCTCAATGCGGTATCAAGATGTGACATGGCCAATATTATTACCAGTTCTTGCTTGGTGCCTATTGTTATTTTCCTATAATCTTTAGCACAAATAGAAGCACACTCACCTCAAACTTGCCTTCTACGAATTTTGTTTGTTTTGTTTGTAGTAACACCGGGACTTTATTTATATTCTGGTAACCGTATCATGTTCTTTATGATTTTACGGTTTATTATTTGTCTCTGTAATTTGATTTAATTTAATTTCATTCAGAGGATCGTAAGTTGCTAGTAGAGCTGAGTTAGTTCCAGGTGATTTATGTCTTGTGCAGACTGTTTTCCTTCAGACTAGATGTTAGCTGCACAGTGAATTTGTCAGGCATGGAGTTTTAATGCTTTCGAGGTATAATCTAGGCAAAAAAAAACTTATCTGTTAAATAAATTTTATCTTGTTTTCTCAGATCTGAAGGTGGACCATCTGAAGTGGACAGTATATTTTAGTGACATGTTGTGAACTGCTTGTGATTGCTTTTCGCTCCCTTCCTTTGTGTTTCATGTACATTTTACCAAGTACAGTAAAACTCGCTTAAGATGTTTTTCCCGGGATTAGCTAGTAAAAACTTCTTAGCCAGGAAAACATCCTACCAGGAAAAATATAAAATCTTCTGTGTGTTGGTATACTAATATACAGCAATACATTTTACAATGAAAATGCTTTAGGATAGGAAATAGGCCTATTATATAATAAAGAAATTAAATGTTACTGTAAAATGAGTGCCTATATATAAAATAATTATGTTAGGAATGGGTAGGTTCCGGTTACCGGTTCGCAGTTCTGCCAGTTCTTGAGATTGAGAACTAGTGTCAAAATTTTAATTCTACTATGGCTGAAACAAGAGGTCTGTGAGCCTGGGATATTTAGTTTTACCCGAGGCCGAGCGAGCCTACTGAAAAGTTCCTGAGATCGAGTTTATAAATTCAATACAAAAAATTAGTTATATAATAAAGATTATACAGCAAAACTCTGTTAAGAGGTTTTTTAAGGAACTGAAAAATAATGCGCTTATTTACCAGGAAAACTTCTTAAAAGGGTCAAATTACACATGTGCATGTAGACAAGGTGCATAATTATTCAACTCATTAAGCAGGAAAACTTCTTAAGTAGTAACTTCTTAATAAGGTTTTACTGTATTGGCATTTCAAAGGTACTCTGTGTTCATATCTGCAGTTATAAGGAATAATTTCAACAGGACATGCCTACCTTTTAAAATATTGTTTCATTTATGAATAAATAAACACATCTGTTTTCTGTAAAAATGTTACCATAATCACTTCAGTTTTGATGAGGTAATTTTGGTGTGTTTTTAGCTACTTTTTCAAAAATTTCATTAAAAATTGTTGTGATTTTAAAATGTAATACAAAACACAATTGATAAAATTCGTGCCCAATAGTTCAGAAAAATAATAGATTGAAATGTTTGATTTAATGTAAATATGTTATTTTAATGGTTAAAATTTTGCTAGTTCAATAAAAAAGTACTTCTCAGTCTATCTATACAGTACGTGTGTGTGCATATAAAAACAGTTGGCATGGATGTATGAAATAAAAACTACGGCATGCATCACCAGCATGATTCCCACACAGCATATAAATCTACTTTAAAAAAAGGCAACCATAAAAAGAACTATTCTGCAAATGATAGAAGTAAAGAAATTTTTTGAGTGTGTCACATTTTGCATNGTAAAGAAATTTTTGGAGTGTGTCACATTTTGCATTAGCACAACAATTTGACTGCGAAAACTCGAAGACCTTGTACCTTATGAAAACTTGTAAAATTTCTTTATGTTGCGTTGTGTGTGTAGTTTGTATGTCTATTTTCTTTGCCAATGCTACAGAGTTTTGCGCCGGACCAATTGTACTTGTTTACGTGTCGTGCTGTGGATTTCTTGTTTAAGGCACACGTACGCTCTTTGTATTTGTATTGTAATACTCGCACACTGCAACGTTAAAGTTTTGAAAATGTGAAATTCTCCCTTTGTAAATTATATTCCCATATCAATAATTTAACATCAAATTTAAATCAGTGTGTTGTCCGATAATTGAAACGAATGCCATTTTATGTTTTAGCGTCTCATTTGATACTATTGAATGTTGTTCCAACAAGCGATTGATTCTGCACTAACTCTCGCATTCGATCGTCCAGACCAACTACGTTTTTATTACTTTACACATTAATCTTACACAATTATTTCCTGTTTTCAACCAAGTGTTAGTTTATTTAGTGATTTCAAATAACGAAAGAAAATTTTGTGAAAATCTCGTGATTTCGTGCCTCACGTAAAACAGTTGTCCCTATGATTAGAGTCATACTTTTCTGAAACACTGTTTCGTCTAGTGCTACATCTTCGACTGATTCGAAACCCTGTTTTTATGCTAATTTTGATGGGAATCTGTTAATATATGTAGTTTTGAGGAATAATTTTAACCATAACCTGTTTACCTTTTAGTGTAGTTTCGTGAATGAATATCTTATTTTGTAGCAAACATTTAACAAACACACTCATTAGTCACTACATTTTAGGCTGATTTTCTGCCCTCAATTTCCGAGTTCTCTTTACCAGAACATGTCGACCTTTTATATTTTAAAGTTCATTAATGAACAACGTGTTGTTTTCTTTCGTTAACAGTAAAACACAGTGTCATCTGTTGTCGACTGAATGACCTGACATTGATAATAAAAGCTACAAATTTTCGAGCCTGAAAAATATTTTGAACTGATCTTGAGCTGCTAGCAGGTATTCAGCTCGAGCTTGATTTTCAAGTATTCGTAGATCTCCTAGTAGTTGAAACAATAAACACACTGGTTATTTACATAAAAGTACATGAAGCAGGAAATTAATTACCTTTCATCATATTCCAATTAATTATCGATCAGTAATGTTTAAACATTGTTAACATCTTGAGATTCTATGATTATAATAAAATTGTATTGATATCCAAACTGTGTATTTCTCATATGTAAACAAAAATAAAGTGTTGATAGATGTCATATACGGCTGTTATGTGCAGCATGCACAAATTGGATGATATTATGGTGGACAATGGGAAATAAAGCACTCGTGAACTCCATTTAATATCAAAATGTTTCTTGCATCTTGGTGAGGTATCTCTGGCATCCACGAGCGTAAATAATTATCTACAAGTTATGTGATGTATGTGCATCATAAAGTTTTCTCATGTAACCAAACGCTTTCACCATCAGTTGCTGCGGGTTGCTATACCTGCACCTAGGGTAGGTGGCCTAGGTGTAACCTACACTAGGAGGTCTGGCTGAGGAATTAGAATAACCACTCCCTGTGGATGAGAGTGGTAAGAGAACCGGGGAATATCCACAGTTATCTAATACCGGTAAGTGTCAAGGGACTGTATCTGCCCGCAAGTTTTTATGTACACTAGGCGGAAATCAGACTCTGGCTTACCACCCACCCTCAGAGGCTGGAGCGAAGACTGCTGAACTGTAGCTACAAGAGTTCTCGTATTAGTTGCCTGACATGCCGGTGCGTGGGGTGGGGCCGGAGATAGTTATCTGGTGATTTAATAGGTGAGGTGAGCGGAGGTAGCTGCCGCTCGTAATACCTCCTGATCTTCCCTAGTTTGGTGTCGTGCTCAGGCCTCCTTGCTAGCTTCAGTTTTGGCAAACTCCTCTAGCGTGATGGAATGTGCGGGACGTGGCTCGTGATGGTTAAATAGATTAGGGGGATGATCACTCGTAGGCCTAAGAAACGGCGCGTCTCTCAGCACTGGCTTTCTCTTTCAAGCGTTTTCTCAAAGAAAGAACATAAGCGTGTGGAGAAGACAACATGAGTAAAACACACTTGATGTTAGCTTACTGGGTTCTTTTATTGACTGCACTGGCAATGAGTACACTTTACACAAACATTANTGATGTTAGCTTACTGGGTTCTTTTATTGACTGCACTGGCAATGAGTACACTTTACACAAACATTAAACAAGCTTTGGTACACGTCCAAAGTTGCAGCCTACCACAAATGCCAACCAAACTATCACCCCCAAAGGATCCCACCCCTGCAATAGCTTACACTGTGACTCCTGTGCTATATCCACCAACCCCCAACCTTTTTCAATAGCAGACTCACTAGCCGTACATACCCCATCCAAGGCAACTACAACTGTGCAACAGAACATCTGATTTATCAGCTACAGTGCCAACACTGTAATGCAGAATACATCGGCCTCACCACCAACACACTCAGACAGAGAATGAATTGCTACAGAGCACATACCAAACAAGCCATAGCTGGTCACATCAATAACCTACAGGACAAACCAGTTGCAGCACATGCAGCATCACACAACAAAGNTTGCTACAGAGCACATACCAAACAAGCCATAGCTGGTCACATCAATAACCTACAGGACAAACCAGTTGCAGCACATGCAGCATCACACAACAAAGATTTATTCTTCCTGCTACAGGACCAGAGTTGTGAGAACACTACTGCCTTCAAGCAATAGCTCAGATCTCTGATGCTGAGAATTAGCTCACCAATTTATAACAAAATCCGGGCAGCCGCCAGGCCCCAACATAAGATAGTCACAGCTCCAAACCACACTCATCAGCTATACCGGCAAATTTCCAATTTTCCCGCCCCAACATAGTTCGCCACCTGGCCACTAGGTTTACTACCAACAGCGCTATTCCACCATACTGCAGTGCCCAACTCGCAGCCTGGTGAAGCTGGCCTAGTCAGCGAAATGTCGCAATCGCGCAACCGCATGGAAAATGTGTCGTCCTTCTTTTTGTGTGTCTGTCGACAAGTACTACACTGTGAGTACTTTAATTCCTGTCCTTTTTATATATAACCTAGCAGCTTACTTACAAATACATTAGGAGCACTGAAACATCCTATCTTCTCTATCACTGTGATCACGTGGCACTGAACGGGGTTTCCACAACTGGAAATAGACGTGGCGCATGCAATGAGCACTTGTTCCAGCTAGGCATGAAGTGCGTTCCCAACGTCCATGTAGGCCTGCATCCTGGTGTTTGGAGTAGGAAGTGAAGGGATGGCAGCTGAGCATGTTTCGGCCCTGTGCTTGGTATAGGTTGACCTATGCCTAAGTATAGGTTGACCTGTGCCTAGGTATAGGTTGTAGTGGTTGAGTGTGTTTCTGCCCCGGCTCCACTGACAGGAGGTTTTGAGGTGCGTCTTGCTACCATCGAAGGTATTTTGGCTCCTGGCTAGCAAAACAAGGTGTAGGGGTAAGTAGGAATCCTGTGTTGCCACTGAGCATATTATAGCACCCGGGCGAGGAGGATGGGTTAGCGGTAGCGACACTGAGCGTATTTCAGCCCCTGGTCATTGGGATGGTGAGTGGGTGCAGAGAGCATGTGGACACTGGTGGTTCCACCTCCAGGAAGGTTCCCCGACACACTGTCTGCTTTGCCCTGCCTGCAACNGTAGTTTTGAGGAATAATAATGTGTTAAAATAAGTAGTTTTGAGGAATAATTTTAACCATAACCCGTTTACCTTTTAGTGTAGTTTCGTGAATGAATATCTTATTTTGTAGCAAACATTTAACAAACACACTCATCAGTCACTACATTTTAGGCTGATTTTCTGCCCTCAGTTTCTGAGTTCTCTTTACCAGAACATGTCGACCTTTTATATTTTAAAGTTAATTAATGACAACGTGTTGTTTTCTTTCGTTAACAGTAAAACACAGTTTCATTTGTCGTCGACTGAATGACCTGACATTGATAATAAAAGCTACAAATTTTCGAGCCTGAAAAATATTTTGAACTGATCTCGAGCTGCTAGCAGGTATTCAGCTCGAGCTTGATTTTCAAGTATTCGTAGATCTCCTAGTAGCTGAAACAATAAACACACTGGTTATTTACATAAAAGTACATGAAACAGGAAATAAATTACCTATCATATTCCAATTAATTATCGATCAGTAATGTTTAAACATTGTTAACATCTTGAGATTCTATGATTATAATAAAATTGTATTGATCTCCAAAGTGTGTATTTCTCATATGTAAACAAAAATAAAGTGTTGATAGATGTCGTATACGGCTGTTATGGCAGCATGCACAAATTGGATGATATTATGGTGGACAATGGGAAATAAAGCACTCGTGAACTCCATTTAATATCAAAATGTTTCTTGCATCTTGGTGAGGTATCTCTGGCATCCACGAGCGTAAATAATTATCTACAAGTTATGTGATGTATGTGCATCATAAAGTTTTCTCATGTAACCAAACGCTTTCACCATCAGTTGCTGCGGGTTGCTATACCTGCACCTAGGGTAGGTGGCCTAGGTGTAACCTACACTAGGAGGTCTGGCTGAGGAATTAGAATAACCACTCCCTGTGGATGAGAGTGGTAAGAGAACCGGGGAATATCCACAGTTATCTAATACCGGTAAGTGTCAAGGGACTGTATCTGCCCGCAAGTTTTTATGTACACTAGGCGGAAATCAGACTCTGGCTTACCACCCACCCTCAGAGGCTGGAGCGAAGACTGCTGAACTGTAGCTACAAGAGTTCTCGTATTAGTTGCCTGACATGCCGGTGCGTGGGGTGGGGCCGGAGATCATTATCTGGTGATTTAAAAGGTGAGGTGAGCGGAGGTAGCTGCCGCTCGTAATACCTCTTGATCTTCCCTAGTTTGGTGTCGTGCTCAGGCCTCCTTGCTAGCTTCAGTTTTGGCAAACTCCTCTAGCATGATGGAATTTGTGGGACATGGCTCGTGATGGTTAAATAGATTAGGGGGAGGATCACTTGTAGGCCGTGAAACGGCGCGTCTCTCAGCACTGGCTTTCTCTTTCAAGCGTTTTCTCAAAGAAAGAACATAAGCGTGTGGAGAAGACGACACGAGGAAAACACACTTGATGTTAGCTTACTGGGTTCTTTTATTGACTGCACTGGCAATGAGTACACTTTACACAAACATTAAACAAGCTTAGGTACACGTCCAAAGTTGCAGCCTACCACAAATGCCAACCAAACTATCACCCCCAAAGGATCCCACCCCTGCAATAGCTTACACTGTGACTCCTGTGCTATCCATCAACCTTCAACCTTTTTTAATAGCAGACTCACTAGCCGTACATACCCCATCCAAGGCAACTACAACTGTGCAACAGAACATCTGATTTATCAGCTACAGTGCCAACACTGTAAAGCAGAATACATCGGCCTCACCACCAACACACTCAGGCAGAGAATGAATGGCCACAGAGCAGACACCAAACAAGCCATAGCTGGTCACATCAATAACCTACAGGACAAACCAGTTGCAGCACATGCAGCATCACACAACAAGGATTTTGATTCCTGCTACAGTACCAGAGTTGTGAGAGCCCTACCACCTTCAAGTAATAGCTCAGAACTCAGATGCTGGGAATTAGCTCACCAATTTATAACAAAATCCGGGCAGCCGCCAGGCCCCAACATAAGATAGTCACAGCTCCAAACCACACTCATCAGCTATACCGGCAAATTTCCAATTTTCCCGCCCCAACATAGTTCGCCACCTGGCCACTAGGTTTACTACCAACAGCGCTATTCCACCATACTGCAGTGTCCAACTCGCAGCCTGGTGAAGCTGGCCTAGTCAGCGAAATGTCGCAATCGCGCAACCGCATGGAAAATGTGTCGTCCTTCTTTTTGTGTGTCTGTCGACAAGTACTACACTGTGAGTACTTTAATTCCTGTCCTTTTTATATATAACCTAGCAGCTTACTTACAAATACATTAGAAGCACGGAAACATCCTATCTTCTCCATCACTGTAATCACGTGGCACCGAACGGGGTTTCCATAACTGGAAATAGACGCGGCGCATGCAATGAGCACTTGTTCCAGCTAGGCATGGAGTGCGTTCCCAACGTCCACATAGGCCTGCATCCTGGTGTTTGAAGTAGGAAGTGAAGGGATGGCAGCTGAGCATGTTTCGGCCCCTGTGCCTAGGTATAGGTTGTAGTGGTTGAGTGTGTTTCGGCCCCGGCTCCACTGACAGGAGGTTTTGAGGTGCGTCTTGCTACCACCGAAGGTATTTTGGCTCTTTGTTAGCATAACAAGGTGTAGGGGTAGGTAGGAATCCTTTGTTGCCACTGAGCATATTTCAGCACCCGGGCAAGGAGGATGGATTAGCGGTAGCGAAACTGAGCGTATTTCAGCCCCCTGGTCATTGGGATGGTGAGTGGGTGCGGAGAGCATGTGGACACTGGTGGTTCCACCTCCAGGAAGGTTCCCCGACACACTGTCTGCTTTGCCCTGCCTGCAACCGGCTTATATACCTTTACGGCTGGAGGGGTAGCTGTCATCACAAAATGGTGGCTGCCTGGGTGGAGGGGTGGTGCGTGAACCCTCTTACGCCCGAAACAAAAGGCCAATACTGCTCCTATATCAGCAAATGAAATTTCAGTGCACAAAAATATTTTATGTTAAAGAATTACAAGTACATTAAAGAATTACATTATATAATGTTTTTACGTTATTTATACACACAATTTTATTATGTGGAATGTTCTTTTCAGTACAACCAGAGACAACATTATTTCTCTCTCTGGCAGTCTTAATTACGTGATATTTCTTATAGGCATAATCTTGGAAGTAAAACAGATATAGTTGATTTCTTAGTTACGTTAAGGTTAAATATTATTATTGGCTCCAAATGATTCCAAGCCAAAATAATGTGCCTCCATTAATTAACTAGTCCATGTATAGAAACCATTTTTAGCTACTGACAGTGGTATCTCATGATCACTTCACAAACNAGTACATTAAAGAATTACATTATATAATGTTTTTACGTTATTTATACACACAATTTTATTATGTGGAATGTTCTTCTCAGTACAACCAGAGACGACATTATTTCTCTCTCTGGCAGTCTTAATTACGTGATATTTCTTATAGGCATAATCTTGGAAGTAAAACAGATATAGTTGATTTCTTAGTTACGTTAAGGTTAAATATTATTATTGGCTCCAAATGATTCCAAGCCAAAATAATGTGCTTCCATTAATTAACTAGTCCATGTATAGAAACCATTTTTAGCTACTGACAGTGGTATCTCATGATCACTTCACAAACNTCCATTAATTAACTAGTCCATGTATAGAAACCATTTTTAGCTACTGACAGTGGTATCTCATGATCACTTCACAAACTAAAGCTTACATAATGTCTTGAATTACTTTAGCCATCTTCTTGTATTAGCCAAAATGTTTGAAACCATTCAAACATGTAGTTGATACTTGAAGGTGACTTCCTGTTTTCAACTTAGTGGATCTTTAAGATGTACTGGAAAAAGAAAGGACTTCTTTTCTGTCAAACAAATTACACAGAACAGTCACCATTTTTTAATAATAAAACCAAGGATGTGGTGATCAGGCAGCCCTTAGTTTTACTTTCTCACTCAGGTAGCGGTTTTGCAGCAATACTTGCTGACAGAAATGCAGTTTTGAATAATGGGTGAGATGTGTCTGTTCACTGTTCCAATAATTGAACGTTATTATTTGTAAAATATATTTTCACTTTCTGTTAATGTCTGACAGACAACAAGTATGTATGTTTTTGTGTAATTTCTACCTTGTTATTCAAACTTACTAAACTTGATAAATTATATATTGAATGCTGGTAATTCAGTGTGTGTGATATGTGTTATACGTACTTTGTTACAGGTTCTGGAAACATGAAGAAAATAATATTTATTGATAAAGCTCTCCCACCCACAGCTTTGACTGCTGAGCAGAGAAATATTTGGTTCCACAAAATAGCAGTGAAGAAGCTGTTCTGCAGACTGGATAATGGTAGTACTAAGTTAGTGCACACAATTTATTTAAGATGTGAACTATTATGGATATGTTGATGAGTGACAACTATTATTACAAGCAAAAATGTTCATTCCATTNTTATTTAAGATGTGAACTATTATGGATATGTTGATGAGTGACAACTATTATTACAAGCAAAAATGTTCATTCCATCCACATTTAAGAGTAAAGTGGAACCTGTGTAAGTCTTTTTCAGGAGACTTATAGAAATAACCATATACATGTAAACAAACAGCTATGTGTATTTGACTTGTATATCCACATAATACATTACCTAACCTCAAACTTGATGCAGAACATATCAGTAGGCCTGTAGTTACTAAAAAAACATTTAATCTAATAGTTATTTTTGGACAGGAAAGATTTACTAATGTGTGTCTAAAAAATAAGCACATATAGCTACACGAGACATTGTTAGAAATACTCATTGATTTTTTTTTTTAAAGAATTGTTTACATCACTATTTGGGCACAGAATAAATACTGAGGTATTACTAGCGTGAGCTTATAATTAATGGAACGAAAACAAGAATAGTTTTATTTTTATGTTGGCGTACCTGTTACAGCTATTCTTTTGGCTTGTTCCATCCCAGTCCACTCTTTAAATGGCAGATTTTTGCAAGTGTATCCGCAGTTAGATTGTTTGTTGCAAGATTTCTTACTCGTATGGGGATTTTCTTTGTCTTTGGGGGGGTGTAGTGTGTGTGTGGGTTTTTTTATTATTATTATTATTTTTTTATATTAAAAAAGTGCATTGGTACGGTTACAATGACAAGAATAATGGTTTGGCTAAACACTTGGTGCCATTAGAGTGTTTATCAGTGCTACAGAAATTGTTGGCATTGTTCTTTGCACATTTTTATAAAACCAAATATTTTCAATAGAACTAAGACATTTTTAAAATACAGAATTAGTTTTGTTCCAGTTTGTGCAACTAGTGTCACTTCAAAACTTAGTTATTTGTTAAGTTCAGAAGTAAACAAAAGAACATAGCTGTACACTGTGATTAGGTGTGTGTATAATATTATCCGGGATTATCTTGAGTGTCGAGGGTTGAAATCTCGAGTAATGTTTCGTCTCCTTTTTCTCTGCTGCCGTAAGGGTGATGCATCATCAGGGGGTAATTTTGGAGGCTGAATATACTCTGTCTTACCAAGGTTGCTGTTGTCCTCTGCAGCTGGGAAGGGGTAGGAGGTCTCACTGTCCTTACCAGGGCAGAGGTGGGTCTGCGACTGATGGCAGCTACAATGTAGGTGGTATCTCGAGACGGTGGCCCCTCCTTCTGTTCCAGTTCTCCCCGATCGAGAAGGGGGGAAGCAATAAAGTGATCTACCAAACGAAGTTTACAAATAAGTACGCCAATCTATTTGTGAGTTGGATAGCATGATTTTATTTGGAGTAAAACAGACACACTGCCCGAGTCTGTACCCAGCGAGTTAGGAAGCTTAAGGGCGGCATCAAATACCAACGTTTCAATATCATTACTAAATGCGTAAACCCACTGACAATCCTGATAGTTAAGGACGTTACGCGTCGGACACAGAAGTACTTGAGATGACCCTTGAGCGACTAATGTCGGCACTTAGTTGTTTGTGGCTCCTGCTGGGATTGTTCCGGCAGCAGGTTGAGGTTATGTCAGCTGGATGGTCCTTCATGGGTTCTCGGGGCTGGATCTCTTTGGCGGCGTGGTCGTCTCTGCTAGTAGCATCCTTTGGGGTTGGATCTCTTCGGCGACGGGGTAGTCTCTGCTGACGGCTTCCTTCAGGGCTTCAGAAAGGGTTCCAGTAGGCAACCTCTCCCTTAGGGTCACCGGCATCAACTGGCATTTGGACGGCGCGTCGTTGCATATATCTTTGTGTCGAGCTTCGCGCGTGGCCATGTATGTTCACTTCCGAGCCGGCCGGCCTCGCAGCAATGCACCTAGCAAGGCTACTAGGTTGGGACGGAGTGCATCGTCCCCCCCCTCGGGCGCGGAACGTACGGACTCGTGTGCTGGTTTAAGATGGCAGGGGTATGACAGCAGCACTTTAGAATAAAAGCAGTATGCGTCACACGTCACTGGTTTTCCTATGTTTGTAATTAAAGATAAATAAAAATTAAACAATAGAATAGGAAATTTCTGAAACCATAAAAATTGGCATACAATACTAATTAAATACTTAACTCCTTTTTAACAATGGTAACTTTTTTAACAAGTTGATAAATTTTACGTGCAAAAATATTAGTTGCTGGTGTGGCAACATTTTACACATGTCGATACCATGAAAATATGGCATCACTGCTGCTAATTGCTTACACTCCCCGCATAGCTTCCTAACATGGCTGCCGACATACACGCTGATCTCCATTTGTTTTCGTAAATCAGTTTCCACTTTCGTTAGTTATTTCCTGTGTATACAATTTTTTAATTGCTAAATGCGTGTTGTGTAATTTAAAATGGTAAATCTTACATTGTATCAAGTTGTATAACTGTAATGTGTTACTGTACAAAGCATGATGAGTTAAGAGTTTAGTGTAACTTTACGGTGTGATAAATAATATAAATGCTATAAGATGGCAATGAAAGACAAAGTGCATGCATGTGTGTGTTGAAAATGTATTTCAGTTTTACAATACATTTGTTAAATGTGGATGTGCAAATGTGACAAACCTTATTTAGGCTAATTAGGCGACATGTTTTCATTTATAACACATTGTCTTAATTTGCCATCTCTGCATCAATTAGTGATGGTCATGTAATTTATGTCTAAAAATTATTTAAATCCATTGCAAACGTAACACTAACAGGCTTTAATTTTTGAACGTCACACTTAAATACTGTTTATCCCGCATGTAAGATTTGTTTGTAAATTTGTTTATGCTTTTTCAAAAAATTTTATACTTTGATTACAGCATAATCAATTATTTAGTGTAATTTGCTTTCTAAGATAGTAATATTTCCTCAATTCCTTCATGGTCAAACAGTAGTTGAATGTAATTTTTAGTGACGGGAGCGAACAATGTATATGATCAAAACTGTATTTGAAGACTTATATTAGAAAATATTTTCAGCCTTGATTATATAGGAATTTTGTTGGCATCCCAGACAGTATACAGTAATTATAGTCAGTCGATACATGCAAGTATTACGCTGTATTACAAACTGCAAAAATTCAGTTCCCTTCAGGTTTTGTGTTAAAGATGTTTCATTGTAATTATTGTTGACTGTGTCATCCAAACAGTAAAATATCTTAACTAGATGATACATATTTCATGACAGACATAGGAAAACTCATTAAGTGGCATATGCAGGCAGTTAAAAAGAAAATCAATAACAAATGGTATAAGAACAGTACATTATTGTTGATAAATTGAGTCTAGGAATATCTCTAAAAGTGACATACTTGACAGTGTACATCTTAGTGTTTGAATAAACTGCAGTCAGTTGTCAGTGGTTCCCAGATGAATACCACATCTACCTGTGTACCACTCACCTCACATGTAATACCAACCCCACACTTTCAATATCATCCCTGGAAAAAAAATATTTATACACATTTAGTACTAAAAACTTGTTTCAGTGGATAGTTGTGTTGCACAAGCTATACATGTCATAGAACATTTCTAAAAGGCCCCCTCACAGTTTATAGAAATTTGGACATTATGAAAAGATCACTGTAAATAGATTTTGGGAAATTTTGGAAAAGTTTTTTGACACACCCCAGACCTCTAAACACCATAATTTGCAATTTTTTGCATGAAGTTCATGTTTAATTGTTTTTAACGTAAAAATTACTTATTTTTTAAAGTTAAATGTAAATTTATTTTAATAGGCGAATATTCAGAAGAAAAAAAAATTATACGCAAGAAACATATACTTAGCCTCCACTTGTTTCCTAAAAATGTTAAAAATATAGAGCCGCCCAAGGATTTACCAAACATTGTAAGTCCACGATCAGTCGTTTCTGGTGTAAAATCAAAATATTTCTGCCTGGAGTATTAATTTAATTCAATAGTTAAAATGTCTTCGGAATAACATTATACCACAAAGGGGTATTTGCAACCTCCTCATCACCAGACAGTTATAAAAATTGTAATTGAACAAAGCCTACTTTTTCTAAGTGCAAATTCAAGATTTGGTGGCCTCTTGCGGAAAAATCTGATGATATTTCAAGGAAATATTAGTTTATATTAATAAACAGATGCTATACAATTAAAGTGATACCATGGAAGGGTATCTGCGACCTCCCTTGTCACCAAACAGTTACAAAAATTGTGAGCACAATGGCAGGACAGATACTTCACGACAGTCGCATCGCAAGTGGAAACATTTATATGCNGAAATGAAACACAACCCGGACTCCTGATAAAACGTAAACACGGCAAACGTCCTCCCGATAACCTACAAACGCACATGTCTGCCTGATAAACACGGGAAACGAGCTACCACGGCTTCAAACTGAAATACGATAAAAATATTACGACGCTTTCCAGAGCTTCATACACCCGAAAGAATTTTACACCCATGTCCCGCAAAATTACGAATATTGCGTCATTACAACTTGGTGCCATTAGAGTGTTTATCAGTGCTACAGAAATTGTTGGCATTGTTCTTTGCACATTTTTATAAAACCAAATATTTTCAATAGAACTAAGATGTTTTTAAAATACGGAATTAGTTTTGTTCCAGTTTGTGCAACTAGTGTCACTTCAAAACTTAGTTATTTGTTAAGTTCAGAAGTAAACAAAAGAACATAGCTGCACACTGTGATTAGGTGTGTGTATAATATTATCCGGGATTATCTTGAGTGTCGAGGGTTGAAATCTCGAGTAATGTTTCGTCTCCTTTTTCTCTGCTGCCGTAAGGGTGATGCATCATCAGGGGGTAATTTTGGAGGCTGAATATACTCTGTCTTACCAAGGTTGCTGTTGTCCTCTGCAGCGGGGGAGGGGTAGGAGGTCTCACTGTCCTTACCAGGGCAGAGGTGGGTCTGCAACTGATGGCAGCTACAATGTAGGTGGTATCTCGAGACGGTGGCCCCTCCTTCTGTTCCAGTTCTCCCCGATCGAGAAGGGGGGAAGCAATAAAGTGATCTACCAAACGAAGTTTACAAATAAGTACGCCAATCTATTTGTGAGTTGGATAGCATGATTTTATTTGGAGTAAAACAGACACACTGCCCGAGTCTGTACCCAGCGAGTTAGGAACCTTAAGGGCGGCATCAAATACCAACGTTTCAATATCATTACTAAATGCGTAAACCCACTGACAATCCTGATAGTTAAGGACGTTATGTGTCGGACACAGAAGTACTTGAGATGACCCTTGAGCGACTAATGTCGGCACTTAGTTGTTTGTGGCTCCTGCTGGGATTGTTCCGGCAGCAGGTTGAGGTTATGTCAGCTGGATGGTCCTTCATGGGTTCTCGGGGCTGGATCTCTTTGGCGGCGTGGTCGTCTCTGCTAGTAGCNTCATGGGTTCTCGGGGCTGGATCTCTTTGGCGGCGTGGTCGTCTCTGCTAGTAGCATCCTTTGGGGTTGGATCTCTTCGGCGACGGGGTAGTCTCTGCTGACGGCTTCCTTCAGGGCTTCAGAAAGGGTTCCAGTAGGCAACCTTTCCCTTAAGGTCACCGGCATCAACTGACGTTTGGACGGCGCGTCGTCGCATNAAGGCTACTAGGTTGGGACGGAGTGCATCGTCCCCCCCCTCGGGCGCGGAACGTACGGACTCGTGTGCTGGTTTAAGATGGCAGGGGTATGACAGCAGCACTTTATAATAAAAGCAGTATGCGTCACGCATCACTGGTTTTCCTACGTTTGTAATTAAAGATAAATAAAAATTGAACAATAGAATAGGAAACTTCTGAAACCATAAAAATTGGCATACAATACTAATTAAATACTTAACTCTTTTTTAACAATGGTAACTTTTTTATCGAGTTGAAAAATTTTACGTGCAAAAATATTAGATGCTGGTGTGGTGACATTTTACAGATGTTGATACCATGAAAATATGGCATCATTGCTGCTTATTGCTTACACTCCTCGCATAGCTTCCTAACATGGCTGCCGACATACACGATGATTTGTTTTCGTAAATCAGTTTCCACTTTCGTTAGTTATTTTCTGTGTATACAATTTTTTAATTGCTAAATGCGTGTTGTGTAATTTAAAATGGTAAATCTTACATTGTATCAAGTTGTATAACTGTAATGTGTTACTGTACAAAGCANCGTGTTGTGTAATTTAAAATGGTAAATCTTACATTGTATCAAGTTGTATAACTGTAATGTGTTACTGTACAAAGCATGATGAGTTAAGAGTTTAGTGTAACTTTACGGTGTGATAAATAATATAAATGCTATAAGATGGCAATGAAAGACAAAGTGCATGCATGTGTGTGTTGAAAATGTATTTCAGTTTTACAATACATTTGTTAAATGTGGATGTGCAAATGTGACAAACCTTATGNTGTGTGTGTTGAAAATGTATTTCAGTTTTACAATACATTTGTTAAATGTGGATGTGCAAATGTGACAAACCTTATGTAGGCTAATGAGGTGACATTTTTTCATTTATAACACATTGTCTTAATTTGCCATCTCTGCATCAATTAGTGATGGTCATGTAATTTATGTCTAAAACTGATTTAAATCCATTGCAAACGTAACACTAACAGGCTTTAATTTTTGAACTTCACACTTAAATACTGTTTATCCCGCATGTAAGATTTGTTTGTAAATTTGTTTATTTGTTTATGCTTTTTCAAAAAATGTTATACTTTGATTACAGCATAATCAATTGTTTAGTGTAATTTGCTTTCCTCAATTCCTTCGTGGTCAAACAGTAGTTAAATGTAATTTTTAGTGACGGGAGCGAACAATGTATATGATCAAAACTGTATTTGAAGACTTATATTAGAAAATATTTTCAGCCTCGATTATATAGGAATTTCGTTGGGATCCCAGACAGTATACAGTAATTATAGTCAGTCGATACATGCAAGTATTACGCTGTATTACAAACTGCAATAATTCAGTTCCCTTCAGGTTTTGTGTTAAAGATGTTTCATTGTAATTATTATTGACTGTATCATCCAAACAGTAAAATATCTTAACTAGATGATACATATTTCATGACAGACATAGGAAAACTCATTAAGTGGCATATGCAGGCAGTTGAAAAGAAAATCAATAACAAATGGTATAAGAACAGTACATTATTGTTGATAAATTTAGTCAAGGAATATCTCTAAAAGTGACATACTTGACAGTGTACATCTTAGTGTTTGAATAAACTGCAGTCAGTTGTCAGTGGTTCCCAGATGAATACCACATCTACCTATGTACCACTCACCTCACATGTAATACCAACCCCACACTTTCAATATCATCCCTGGAAAAAAAATATTTATACACATTTAGTACTAAAAACTTGTTTCAGTGGATAGTTGTGTTGCACAAGCTATACATGTCATAGAACATTTCTAAAAGGACCCCTCACAGTTTATAGAAATTTGGACATTATGAAAAGATCACTGTAAATAGATTTTGGGAAATTTTGGAAAAGTTTTTTGACACACCCCAGACCTCTATACACCATAATTTGCAATTTTTTGCATGAAGTTCATGTTTAATTGTTTTTAACGTAAAAATTACTTATTTTTTAAAGTTAAATGTAAATTTATTTTAATAGGCGAATATTCAGAAGAAAAAAAAATTATACGCAAGAAACATATACTTAGCCTCCACTTGTTTCCTAAAAATGTTAAAAATATAGAGCCGCCCAAGGATTTACCAAGCATTGTAAGTCCACGATCAGTCGTTTCTGGTGTAAAATCAAAATATTTCTGCCTGGAGTATTAATTTAATTCAATAGTTAAAATGTCTTCGGAATAACATTATACCACAAAGGGGTATTTGCAACCTCCTCATCACCAGACAGTTATAAAAATTGTAATTGAACAAAGCCTACTTTTTCTAAGTGCAAATTCAAGATTTGGTGGCCTCTTGCGGAAAAATCTGATGATATTTCAAGGAAATATTAGTTTATATTAATAAACAGATGCTATACAATTAAAGTGATACCATGGAAGGGTATCTGCGACCTCCCTTGTCACCAAACAGTTACAAAAATT
>NQII01002754.1:138492-217708 GCA_002778355.1 Clitarchus hookeri
CTAGCTAAAGTGTACTCCAGAAATACCTGGGTCAAGCCTCGTCAGGCACCCCCTCCGGCGAGTTTATAGACTCTGGAGGGAATGGGTTAGCTTACTTAGTTGGCCCAGATGCTTCGTCGTGTGTCTTTCTAGTGATTGAGGCTCTACCGTACTTGTGCACCAGGTACCTTTACGAACCGGGTCCACAGTATGGGTAGCCATGTTGCCAATTCACAGTTTCCTGCCGCTCCCTTTGAAGGTGAAGCTTACCAGGTTGGGGAGGCACACGTTCACTACAGAGCAAGGAAAGACAGAAGTTAGCTAGACTACGTGTTTTATTACCTTGAGAATAGATACGCAGTGACCCGTACTACCTCCTACCTCTACACATATTAGGTGTGAAAATGGGCTTTGTACAAGAGCAAGACAGGTCAAGGGGCCTGTCGGCTTGAAGAGTGGACGAGAGCTGACAATTAAGTAGTTGTGAAAACAACTGAACCCTAATTGTGGCTTTGTAGTCCTGAAGGGATCCGGGGCACCATGTGTGGTGTACATGTCGGGTGTGGTGACTTGACGGCAAGTGTCAGGGGGTTGCGACGACTCTTGAGCTGCTGTAGTGAGGAAGGTGTCGTGGGCTGAAGAACTGGAAGAAGACTGGTAGGTCTTGGAGAGTCCTCAGGGAGACAGTGACTGTGTTGTATAGAGCCTGAGCACGACTTGTGCTAAGGCTAGCTACGTGAACAACTGGTGTTTCTGCTGGGCGTACGCCATTATATTCTCAGTGGTTGGATGGTTCCTGCGTGTCTCGTTCGCTTCGGTAATCTTCGGCCGCCACCCCTTCGGGTTCAGGCCGGGCGGCCCTGCTGCTGCCATCTCTTGGCGGGGTGACGACAGGGAAGTTTGGAGTTGTTGCGGGCGGTATCCACCGCTTCCTAGGGGCAAAGTCTTGCATACCTGCGACTGCTTCTCAGCGGGTTTACAAGTGGCGGGCGATAACGTGACTTCCTAGCATTACGTGGGTGCTGGCCTTGGAGGCAGCCAGTCAGGGTTCAACTTCCTCAGGGGCACGTGATGCAAACGTGATGATCCGGAGTCAACAGTTATAATGTGTGGGTAGCATCATGCATCAAGTATTACGTAATTTCCTCAAAAACTGAGGCAGAAACGTGCGTATATCTAATTGTATTAGTTTGGTCACATAATTTTTCACCTGATGATAAAACAAAATTCCTTATTACATCAAATACTTTTTAAAGGAATTTATGATTAAATTAAAGCCTTATTCAAATATACAAACTTTTATGAAAATTTTGGTTTAATGCATAACCATTCTGTTTAAGCAGTAATGGAAGAGGACTAATCCCTGGATGGAAGATGATTGCACAACCTTACGTGTGTATCAGAACTGGCATGATAACAAAGGCAAATGGAATTGAATGAACAGGACAGTGCACAAAACGTCAGTAGATGCACGTTTCGGAGTTTTTTTGTTAATGACCTCAAGAAGTTCAAGCACTGGTATTGTATATATTCAAATTAAACACCACCTTTTTTTATTTAAAAAAATCAGGATCTCGAATGTAGGTGTACACTATATTCGTGACTTAAGCCAGTTTGTTTCCCAGCAAAGAGCTTCCTCTTGCCCGGCATTAAGGTCAACGGGTACAGTCTCAGCTTGACAAAAATACATACAACGATACAACATATTGAAACGTGAAAACCCTCTTGATCTCGTAGCACTTCATACTTTCACCAGAAATATGCATAAATATTGTAAACTTGTCATCATTATTCTCATGTAATTACTGTTTTTAAATCCTGTGTATGGAAAAAAAAAGAAGAAGTGTTATTAACAGAAACTTTACATGTGGACTGCTAGATGCTGCCGGACCAGCCAGAAAGCTACCCTCCCACTCTGCCCCTGTAAGAGTTATTTTATTTTTTTATCAGCATCATGTGGCTGACATTACCGTTCCTACCATAGTAATTCACTCTGTTGGCAGGAGGTAAATGTAGAAGCTGTGAGTCACTTAACCAGACAAATGATTTTTCTTACTGGTAGAAACTTTTCCCAAAATTTTTTTNATTATTCTCATGTAATTACTGTTTTTAAATCCTGTGTATGGAAAAAAAAAGAAGAAGTGTTATTAACAGAAACTTAACATGTGGACTGCTAGATGCTGCCGGACCAGCCAGAAAGCTACCCTCCCACTCTGCCCCTGTAGCAGTTATTTTATTTTTTTATCAGCATCATGTGGCTGACATTACCGTTCCTACCATAGTAATTCACTCTATTGGCAGGAGGGAAATGTAGAAGCTGTGAGTCACTTAACCAGACAAATGATTTTTCTTACTGGTAAAAACTTTTCCCAAAATTTTTTTCGGTAAACTAACTATAATAGGAGGAGGAAGTATAAAGGGCAAGCATTGAACCTGTGTACATATGGTCCACATTATAATTTATAGTGGAAACTAGAAATTTTTTACTTAACTCAACTTGACTCGACTTGATTTTTATACCAACTGACCTGCGGCTGTAAAAATCAAACTTGCCCATCACTAGAAAAACGTGAACAACTTCCAACAAAAATTTTAAGTCTTGGACTGCTCGCAGGGCGGACTGGCATTGTGCCAGCGAACCAGACTAATAGCCTTGCTTCCACTTCACCTCCCACAGCAAATAGGTACGTGCTTTGTTTCTGTAGTTGCCACGTGACCGACACCATCACGCCTGTGGTGGCCGTGCACTTGTTGACAGGAGGGGAAAGCAGGCTATATTATGACAAACCCAACTGTTTTCAGTCCCATGGTTTTTCTCCTAAATTTTAATCTCCAGGAAGAACCACATCCCCTGATTTTCAAATTTGTTTCTGGGAAAGAAATGTGGAGGTGGTGCGTGAGCAAATATGGTACTCCTGTCATTGTCGACGTTAGCACAGATAGGGATTTTTAAAGGTTGCTTTTGAAAATATTTGGGTTAAGTTTAAGTCGGTAACATTGCTCCTCACATCTCCATCGCCTACTAGGTATTGCCCTAAATCATAGTATGCTTCTGCTTTGCAGAATGCTGGAATAGAGCCACAGAAACTGTGCATTGTGCCAAAGCTGGAACACAAACTTGAGTTTGGTGCAGAGAAGTTGTCAACTAGCGAAATGTTCAGATCTTGGGTGACATTGTTCTTCAGGCCAGGTGTTAACTTGGTGAGAGGTAAGTGTTTGTGTCACATTCCTCATCTCTATAATACTACAGTAGAACCCTATTACAACATTACTGCATATAATACTATTATTTAACTATCCTGCTATTTCACCATACAGCTTAATGGTTGCATTTCCTGCTTATAACAGTGTTCAAATTTTTTCATTTCCTGCTCATGAGTACTTGTTCAGTTCCTGGCAGCAAATCAAATGCAGTTTTTCTCTGAGGTTTTTCAAAGGTTTTTGTAAATAAACTGTAATTGTATTTTTAAGGAACTTGCATTTATATTTAATGCTTGCAACTTGTTTTATTTTTCTCAATCCTTACAGATATATATATCANTTTTAAGGAACTTGCATTTATATTTAATGCTTGCAACTTGTTTTATTTTTCTCAATCCTTACAGATATATATATCAGTAAGTTTTTTTGAAGGAAAGTATATTATAAAAATTATTTAAATTATTACTGTTTGGCTATATAGAAAAATTATTGAGTTTAAATATTTGTATGGGAACCCTGTATGAAGACTTAATGCCTGCAAAAAAATACAGTATATACCTGAATGTAAGGCTATGTTTTATTTCAGTTGTCATTCCCAAAATATTGAAGGTTATCATATTTTTGTGTACTAAGTAAGAATTCTGAGGTAAATATTTTTCACCGTAATAGTAGCAGGTGATGATTAATGTTTTATCACTAGCGTGCCTCTTAAACTTTTTTAAGAAAATTGTTAACAAACTGTGCTTTATAATTAGAAAAAAAAATTTAGAAATGTTAATTTTCGAAAAAAAAAATTTATGTTAAAATGTTTTGTGTAATATAATGGAAAAAATTGTTGCACATGTGGAACGTTTTCCAACTTCCTTTTACTATTACAAGTACACATAAATGAACATTATCAAAGTGCAATCGAGCACAGCACTAATTATTTAGACTTTTCTTTAACATCTAATTACTAAATCTCTCTTGTAAATACTTTTTCTATTTTAACTTGTATTTACAGTAGGCACTGTAATATGCATAGTAGTTGTAATTTTACCTTTCAGTTCTTGGCTGAAACAGAAGAAAAAAAGTAAATACAAAATCACGCTTTCAAAAAGTAACTTAACTGNAAAAAAAGTAAATACAAAATCACGCTTTCAAAAAGTAACTTAACTGTCCTGCCAGTATAATCTCATATGCATAATTCACATTATGCATATGAAAAAAAATTGTAACAATACTTGGACATTATAAATATGAAAAGCTAGTACTTATATTCTTCACTCTTCAGTGAATATNTTTAAGGAACTTGCATTTATATTTAATGCTTGCAACTTGTTTTATTTTTCTCAATCCTTACAGATATATATATCACTAAGTTTTTTTGAAGGAATGTATATTATAAAAATTATTTAAATTATTACTGATTGGCTATATAGAATAATTATTGAGTTTAAATATTTGTATGGGAACCCTGTATGAAGACTTAATGCCTGCAAAAAAATACAGTATATACCTGAATGTAAGGCTATGTTTTATTTCAGTTGTCATTCCCAAAATATTGAAGGTTATCATATTTTTGTGTACTAAGTAAGAATTCTGAGGTAAATATTTTTCACCTTAATAGTAGCAGGTGATGATTAATGTTTTATCACTAGCGTGCCTCTTAAACTTTTTTAAGAAAATTGTTAACAAACTGTGCTTTATAATTAGAAAAAAAATTTAGAAATGTTAATTTTCGAAAAAAAAAATTTATGTTAAAATGTTTTGTGTAATATAATGGAAAAAATTGTTGCACATGTGGAACGTTTTCCAACTTCCTTTTACTATGACAAGTACACATAAATGAACATTATCAAAGTGCAATCGAGCACAGCACTAATTATTTAGACTTTTCTTTTAACATCTAATTACTAAATCTCTCTTGTAAATACTTTTTCTATTTTAACTTGTATTTACAGTAGGCACTGTAATATGCATAGTAGTTGTAATTTTACCTTTCAGTTCTTGGCTGAAACAGAAGAAAACAAGTAAATACAAAATCACGCTTTCAAAAAGTAACTTAACTGTCCTGCCAGTATAATCTCATATGCATAATTCACATTATGCATATGAAAAAAATTGTAACAATACTTGGACATTATAAATATGAAAAGCTAGTACTTATATTCTTCACTCTTCAGTGAATATNAAAAAAATTGTAACAATACTTGGACATTATAAATATGAAAAGCTAGTACTTATATTCTTCACTCTTCAGTGAATATAAATATAGCAGTTTCACGCAGGTTAAGAAGACTCACTGCTGTCAGTATCTGCATTGACTGCATCACTTTCACTTGCAGTGGCACAGCTCGTGTTGGAGTCCTTTGCTTCTAGTTCACTGTCTCGGTCTGTTCTTCTTACACATGGTGGACATTTATGATATTTTTTCTCCGAGTGTTTCTTCATCCTAGTTGCATTATTTACATGTGTTTGCTTACGGAATATACATTCACCTTTTATATTTCCACTTATCTCTTAACGTAAGTCAAACAGCAGTTGTATTCTTAGGCATCTTGAAAGTCGCACATCAGCAGTCAAAGTACATACTACACAGGAATAAAGCAATGGTCTTTGTTAACAAAAGGCTGACTAAAGTTAGCACTACCAACTGATAGGAATAAAAAATATATTTTAAACAGTACAAGTACCTAGGAAATAAAATATTGTGCAATATATAGGTCTGTAAATGAGTGCTGTGAGTCTTAAATTAAATGTCTACATGTAAATTGGAGATGAAAATTTTCAGAAAAAATAAGTGGGAAGTGTGTTTGTATCTTTAAAAAAAATATACAAATTGACAAATAAAGTGTAACTTCCTCAGGTTTAAACACATCTGAAGTTTACTATTTTTAGTATACAATTAACTGCAAATAATTTTGGCAGTAGTAAACCTTTATTAAAATGTAGTTATTAAATAATTTTACTAAATTACACGACCAAATTATTGTAAAGAAGTGAATTTTTCCAGTAAACCAAAGAAAAAATGTGGCAGTCATCTTATTTTCAAGGTGGTCGTGTACTTGGGAAAATACAGTATAGTACATGCCACTCATGTCGCACACATGCAATAGTGCCTGCTACATCTTCCATGCTGCGACAGCCCCTTACGTCTGCGAATGGAATCTAATCCAGCAGGCCATTGCCACCCTGGAGCAGTTTTTGCACTTTTGAGGCACAAAAGCAAGCAAGCAATAAGAGTGACACCAAAATGTGCGCTTTGTAACTCGTTGCTCTAAACTGCGNTTTGAGGCACAAAAGCAAGCAAGCAATAAGAGTGACACCAAAATGTGCGCTTTGTAACTCGTTGCTCTAAACTGCATGCTGCGTCTACGTATGGACATTTCAGCAGTGATCCTATAATTTTATTGGTGGGAAGTCTGTAGGTAATTCTGCACCCTCGAGTATTTTTGTATATATCTGATGCATATATTGTGAGATAGAGCACTTTGATAAGGCTGTTTTTAGCAATTTGGAAGTATCCCAAAATGTGGTTTCTAATGTGCACAATGTCTTTAGAATGTAATTCGTCTCTCGTCTGAAGTGTTTTTTTTTCCTTTTGTATCTGTAGAGTGGAGACATGTTAACTGGTTTCGTAAAAAAAAAAAACAGATTTCTAACACACTGTAATGCATTTCTAGCAACAACATGGATAACTACTCCCATTAGTGCAGCCTGCCAACTTGGAAAGCATTACGTACATGAAAAATTTTTCTGAGAANAACATGGATAACTACTCCCATTAGTGCAGCCTGCCAACTTGGAAAGCATTACGTACATGAAAAATTTTTCTGAGAAGGGCCAGTAACATAACCTTGACCAAGAGGAGCATGTAAATGTTAAAGAATCATTCATGCATAAGTGTTTTATACAATTGTAATGGGTTGCAGAGGACGGCTGGCCACACAGATGGGTAAAACATTCCATTCCTAGCTTGCAAATGACTCGTAGCGGCTGGTGTGTGCACCTCGCACACAACTTTAGAAAGTTTATGCTGAATTCAGGTTGGGACCAGTGTGTTTGACTACATTTTAATGACCATAGTTGTTAAGATTGTCACTTGATGATGTCGTCTTGGATTCAGCTGTGAGGATATAGCCTGGTTCACGGCATGCATATGCCAGCAGTACTTGTTGAATGGAGAAGCTAGCCTGTACATTGAACTGTCACATAAAATTGTGTTTCCAGCTACATACAGTACTGTATTCACCCGAATATAGGACAACCTCAAAAATAAGACGACCAAAGCATTTTCACTGTGGAATCCAAAAAAAAAATATTTTTCCACAAATTATTTGAGCATGTAATTTAGCGGGTCTATTTAATCAAGTATAAAGCATTAAAACCTAAGGAAATGACACTTTATTTGTCCATCCCTATATTTTTATAATTATAAAACACTATCTGTTAATGTGTTTTTTTTTTTNGGAAATGACACTTTATTTGTCCATCCCTATATTTTTATAATTATAAAACACTATCTGTTAATGTGTTTTTTTTTTTGTAAGGTTGCAAGTAGGTCGATAGGCTACCAAAAATGTATAGGAGGACAGGAATTCAAGAACTCACNTTTTTTTTTTGTAAGGTTGCAAGTAGGTCGATAGGCTACCAAAAATGTATAGGAGGACAGGAATTCAAGAACTCACAGTGTAGTTAGTACTTGTCGACAGGCGCACACACACACACACACAAAGAAGGACGACACATTTTCCACGCGGTTGCGCCAGCGAAACGTAGCGATTGTGTAACCACATGGAAATGTGTCGTCCTTTGTGTGTGCGCCTGTCGACAAGTACTACACTGTTAGTACCTCAATTCCTGTCCTTTTATATAAGTATATATATATTAGATTTTAAGTGGGTTGTACTATAATTAAACATGTCTAATTAAAAAACATTAAAATATCAATTGTGATGCAAGTTAGGCCAACATGGATGATGGTGCACTGGTTCAGTATCCCTCTAGAGACTTGGGAAACAAAGTTTCCTTAAAGAAGATTTTAAGGGGACTGTATGTGCCAACGCATCTGAACCCTGTGGGTATCCAGTCCTGGGTCACCAGAGCACGTAGTTGGACACTGAGGGTTAAGCTATGCCTTTTATGACCCGCACAGTAATAGGGCATTTAGGAATAGCTGCGAGTACACATCTTCACAGTCAATGATGTTATGTTAATTGCAGAGGATAAAATAAAATAAGAATAAAGATTTACGATTTAGAGGATTTATTGGGTGTCCTGTAGGCACAGGCACGACCGTAGATATGGTTTAAAATTATGCGGCAGCACAGGGGAGGACAGGTTCTGGCGTGGTCTGTCTAGGAAGGTAACTACTCTTCCTGGGGCCACTGCCTTGGGGTAAACCCTTGCCGGAGTCCAATGTGTTTGTTCTCCTCAAGCCTCCGGAGCCTCAGAGAAAGATTCTCTCTCCCCTTGTTGCCCTAGTAGCGTTACAGGGCGGCGTGACCAGCCAGCACTAGACACAAACATTGCTAAGAGGAGGGAGCACCCTTCAATGGGGACTTGGTTCGAATCTCTATCGTGGAGATTTTGTGCGCACCTGGAAGTAGTTAAGTTGATATGCACACAGAAGACAAAACTAGTAAGGAAGGCGGAAACCGAAAAAGAATGACTGGACCAAAAAGAGGTGATTGGTAGATATATGTTTTATTCCATCTGAAGGAGTTAACAAGACATATATCTCCGACCTGTATCTGCTAACGTCTGATTGACGAGGGACCAAGTTTGCCAGTTGTCAGACCTCAGATCGGTTGGAGTTCTGAATTCTTTTAGCCGCTTGGCTAAAGCAAATCCCTTCTCTCGTATAAGTAACTGTGTTACACTTATGGGCCTCAAAGGTTGTATCAAAGTTAAAGCTGGGTGGCCTTATTCATAGTTCGTAAGCAAACCTACAAAAAAAACCATAAATAAATTAATTAGCTTTAATGGTAAGCTAAGGTGACTGCTAGACTTCAAGAAGAATGCAGGTAACAAATTTAATTCCCCGTACGTGACCTACTTAATAGAATTGCACATATATATGCCCGGAGACTGGTTACTACAATGGGAAACAACAAACACATATTTACATAACGCACCTAGAACACAAAGAAATAGCTAAAAGAAAGACTACTGCGCGAGTTTATTATCTAACTAAGTTTGGCATTAAGGTAATTAATGGGCACGCAATTTCGGTCGGAGTCACTTATGTAAAAACACAAGACACTTCAAAGTTACATTGGAGCCTGTTTGTGGTAAAGTCTTTATGATGGTTGGCTCAAAAAAAAATTGGTAGTGGTTTTCCAGTAACAATAGGTGGTTAAGGGTGGCTCATAGGCGGACAAAACATAATTTATACAATGTAAAACATATCACACTGAAAAGACAATTATATTATACAACGTGGGTTTGAGACTTTTAGGACATGAAAACACTGGTAAATTGATAAAAAACAACATATGAATAGCAGAAGCTGAAGGTAAATGTGGCTGGCAAGCCTGAAGTGAAATGTTAACTGGTTAGTTACAAAACACATAGTTACACTAGGCATGGTGGTGCTTAATATGGCTTACAGCTGGAAAAACATTCTAAGTAAACAGTAAATTGTTATTTACAAATGCAATTGGTAAAAGAGACTTGTAAGCAGGCAAAACACATTGATTCAAATGCCAAGGCTTTGTATTTCAGGCTGACCTTCCAAGGCCGTTAAAGCAAATAAACAACACGTCTAGGCAACAAAATATTGAGAATAACCACACACACAAAGCAGGTAAGTACAAATTCAACCCCGCTAGGGAGGTTTATTACTTGACTTCTAATTATAATCGACCTTGGTCAACACATTCTTATATATAAACATTTATGCGTGCTTGAATTTTAATGCTTTACTGGTAAGCCCAATTATACAGAACATAAATTTAACTGGAAATGCACACTAGCAGTGGTTAAAGTAGAAATGATCTGAGACGCACATGTGTGGGAAGATGCAAGGTTACATGATACATATTTATACAGACATTTTTTTTTCTACACACAATATTTTCTTTGTAGCAACACATTTGGGGAGAATTAAAAAAAAAATGCTCTGCTTTTGGGTTGCGGGTTCACACTGCGCTGGACAAAATAACTAAGCAAGCCTTATCTTACTTATTGAAGAAAAATAGAACTGACCTATGGGCTAATCCCATGCACTGCACTAATGGATATATCTCTTGATGCACACTGATGTTTCTCTTAGAGGGCGATAGAGGCGAATGAGCCCCTTTGCACAGGGCCTGTGCTCAAAGCAGGCTTTAGGAGCAGCATGCCCCTAAGTACTGAGATTTTGAGGCCATCAGTAGGAGGGGGAGGGACGCTAAGACATCTCTTTCTACCTCCCTTTCTGCTGCTGTGGGTCGCCTCGGCAACTACAACAAGGCATTTGGTGATGCTGTGGTGGCACGCACCTCAGCTTGTTGTTCTCTGCCGCTGCTGTCTGCTGGGTGGAGACGGCCAGGCAGATGTCCTCTGCATCTACATTCAGCTGGGCTACAGGCGGCATGCCGGTAGGCACAGCTGTTGGCGATATTGCTGGAATGAGCGGCGAGCGACGTGCTGTCGTCCTTCCTTCTCACCTGAGCTAGAGCTGGATCTGGCCCAGCAAGGGCGTAGGACTGATTCGTAGTTGGCGGGCAGCGAGCCCTCCATCGCCCGGGTGCTGGCTCTGTGGCGGCAGGTTTGGGCGAGCTGTGCGCCTGCCCTGGAGTGGGTGTGGTGTGCTCAGCTATCTCCGCCGCTGCTCGGATAGTGAACAGGGCCTCTATGCTGTGGAGTGGTGGCAAGTCCGGTGTGGGTTGTGCCTCCTGGTGCTCACGCTGTACTGCGCTGCTCTCTTACTGTGTCAGTGTCCCCGTCGGGTTGCATAAGAGCTGTCAGCTGTTCAACGTGCTGGCTTGCTGGCGCATCTTGCGTGTTTTCAGGCGGGCTATACCTTTTCACATGCATGATGTGATGTTTTTTTTTTTATATCATCCCATACGTCCTTTTTGGATATCATCAACGATTGTGTGTGGGTCTTCCCATTTTGAGTAGAAAATGGTATGAAACTTTGCTGCCTTGTTGCTCAGAGGGTGGCTGTGTAACAACACTGTGTTACCGTCTTGGAGGTTGGGCGCCGTATTTTTGTGTGACATAATGCCGCCGCACCGTGCGGGCTTTCTCTACTCTCTTTAGGTAGTTTCGGCATATATGTTGGCTCCTGGCATCTCTGCCAGTTCCGTGTTCCACTCCTAATCCTTGGTCCATGTTAGGGGGAGTCTAAGTAGCAATTCGCTAGGAGAGGAGCCTGTTGCTTCATTCTGCCATCTCCTTAGCGTAAATTATATGTCTGGGATGTAGCGATCCCAATTCTGATGATCTTCCCATATTCTTACGTTGAGGCATTTTTTTTACTTCCTGGTTTCTGCGTTTGGTTGGGTTGCCCTGAGGTTGAAAGCTCGGGGTTGTCCAAGGTTCGAATCCCCAGCTGTGGCATGCGACTTCCCACTTCTTTCCTGTAAACTGGGTTCCATTATCTGTTAGGATGCTTTTCGGGAAACCCCAGCGTGGGAAAAATTCTTTTTCCAACTTGTGAATTATGGCTGAAGCTTCGACATTCGGCAGGGAGTATGCCTCCACCCACCTTGAGAAGAGGTCGGTCACGACTAATAAGTACCTTTTCCGCTTGTGTGATTTAGGTCGTCTACTATGGTATTCCAAGGCGTCTTGGGTAGCCGTGGAATTCCTTTAGAGCATTCTGCCCCGTGGGCTTTAGTATTTGGTGGTAGCACACTGCAGACATTGGCTTACATATTTGCGTACATATTTAGTTACCCCGCCCCAAGTGAACCTGACTGTAAGTTCTCTCAGGGTCTTGGTGGCTCCTGGGTGTCTGGCATGTGGGTACTTGTGAAAATAGTACCACAAATCTTGCTGTAATGTGGGCGGAACCCAGAGCTTCCAGTCCTCGGTCTGCGCATGAGGGCAGGCCCATACATAACCTTGTACTGGTTAGGGCGTCTTACCAATATGTCTTGTATTTTTGGGTTGTTCTGCTGATAGTGGGCGAATTTCTCTTGGTATAGTTGTGCTTCAAGGGCTTGTACTGTATGCTCTTTGTGGGCGAACTTCGTAGCTAGACGTTCAGGGGGAAGCATGCTTTCCCAGTTGTCTACTTCTGCCGCCCCTTGTTTTTTGTAATTTTGTCAGGTGCGGGGATCCCCTTGTTTTTTGTCATTTTTTCAGGTGCTGGGATCCCCTTGTTTATTTTTTTGTCATATTGTCAGGTTCGGGGATCCCCCTTTTTTTTGTCATTTTCTCAGGTGTGGTGGATAGAGTGTGGGGGGGGGGGGTTCATTAAATCGGTCAGGTCAGTGCTGAATTTCAAAAGTTAGCTCCTGCAGGAGCAACGCCCATCATCCTAACTTCGATTTTGTGGCACTAGCGGTATGTAGCCACATTAGTGCCCTGTTGCTCGTGCATAAATATCTGAATTTCTTAACAGCCCAAATGATTGCTAAACATTCTTGCTCATTGCTGTGGTACCGGTGCTGTGTGTTTGACATTAGTTTGCTTGCGTAAGCGATCATGCATTTCTTGCCACCGGCATCTTCCTGATACAGTGCAGCTCCCAATCCAACCCCACTTTCGACGGTTTGCAGAATTAAGGGCATGTCGGCCGTCTATCTATGCAACATCGCGAACTGTGTTTTAAAACCATTAAATGCCTGGTCATGTTCAGGTGTCCATTTCCGCTCCTGGTTTTTTTGGAGCAGTAGATTATGGGGTCCCTTCCTGGGCCATATTCACAGCTGTGGTCGTGTCCCTGAGTTCCGTGTCGTGGGTGTCCTTTGGTAAAGCTGACTGGTGAATAAAATTTGCATTCTCCGCAGTGTCTAGCATAGCCAGAATTTCATAGCCGTCAACTTTTACAGTGAATCGCGGTGGTTCTTTGCTTTCCCACTTTTTTGTAATACGGCAACTTCTGCGACCTGACTTATTTTGTCGGGGCTCATGACCCCCCCGTTTTCCCTGGCCACGACATTTCCCGCTGGTTTCTGCGTGTCATCATTTGACTTTGGTTTGGTCTGAACAGGGTCATTAATCTTCTCGGCACTGGCTTGAGCATCCTTCTTGCGGCGTGGTCAGATTTTCCCCTCCGGTACATTTAGGCATGGGACGTGATGCGGTATCAAGGTTCTCCTCATTCGGAGAGGTACTTCGGCTGTTCTCGGTCGCCACAATAAAAGCACTGTTCAGGGTTTTGGGCGCCATTGATTGTTTGACACTCTCCGAAGTGTTCTGTGTTTCAGTGGGGTGACATTTATTCTTCTCTACAATGAGGCTCTTCTCTGGGTGTTCCTGGTTTCACTAGCTCTGCCAGAGCTTTGTGAGGCCCAACATTGGGCACCAAGTAATAACTTGACGCCAGTTAGGCAAACATGGATGATGGTGCTCTGACTCAGTATCCCTCTAGACTAGGAAAACTGAGTCTCTTTAACGAGAATTTTAAGGGGGCTGTATGGGCAGATGTATCTTAACCCTGTGGGTCTCTGGCCCTGGCTCACCAGAACTCGTAGCTGGGCACTGAGGGTTAAGCTATCCCTTTTATGGCCCGCCCAGTTATTGGGTATTTAGGAATTTGCTGTGCGTACACAGCTATGCAAAGTCAGTGATGTTACATTAATTGCAGAGGATAAACTAAAGGAAGAATTATGATTTAGAGGATGTAGTGGGTGTCCTGTAGGTGTAGTCACGACCGTAGATATGGTGTAAAATTACATAGCAGCGCGAGGAGGACAGGTTCTGGTGTGGTTCGTCCAGGAAGGAAACTACTCCTCCTGGATAGTGTCATGTGGCAAACTCCTGCCAGAGTCCTATCGATGGGCGGTGCTCGGGCCTATAGCAACTTGGGGAGAGGGTCCCGTGATCTCCCTCGGTGAGAAGTTGAGTGAGCGGCATGACAAGCTACAGACCTCAACTACCCCTCTGGGTTCACAGCGTTCCCCACGTAAGGATCCTACGGCTCTCGGTAAGCTGCGTGACCAGCTTGTAGCCTGAGAGTCGCAGTGACTTGACGTGTTTGTTCTCCTCGAGCCTCAGGAGTCTCAGAGAAAGGTTCTCTCCCCCTTTGTCCCAGTGGCACGAGAGGACAGCATGACCAGCCAGCACTAGACACCAAACATTGACAAGAGGGGGGAGCGCCTTTTAGTGGGGACTTGGTTCGAATCTCTATCACTGCGTTTGTGCGTGCACCTGGAAGTAGTTAAGTGGGTATGCACACAGATGGCAAAGCGGCTAAGGAAGGAGAAAACGAAAGCGAATGATCAGACCTAAATGGGTTAACTGGTAGATACATGTTTTATTCCGTCTGAAGGAGTTTACAAGACATATATCTCCGACCTGTACCTGCTAACGTATGATGGACAAAGGACCAAGTTTGCCAAGTTGTTTACTGTAGGGCGGCAACGAGATACAAACCAAAGTTTGTGGCGAGAGCAAACCCGGTTCAACTACGCCCGTCAAGGACGAGGCACGTAGTCAACACTCGTGACTAGGAGATAGCTCTACTGCAAGAGCTTCTGCCGGTTGTGTTGAGAAACACAAGTTCTGAACAGTTAACGTAACAAGGCTAAGTTCAACGATACTGCTGAAGGCAAGTGTTACGACAAACGTGGTGAGGTAGCGAGAGTTACAGCTATATAGCTGATGCTAACTGCCCTGTCTGGAGGGCAAGCAAAGGAATATATATCCTTGAGAGACGTGGCGAGCAAGGGATGGCTGGAGTTGGCTGCGTGGAGGGGGAAACCTACCCTGATGCACGGCGAGCGTGCGCATCCATTGCCTGCCGACCAGTGCATGGCAAGCAAGGGGGTGAGTTCACCCACTCAGACAGGAGCACAGCGTCGTGCGAATCTTCAGGCGGCAAGGAGGTTGACTCGCTTGTAAATAGGAACGGTGGAGAGACGAAGTGAGCAGTTGCGTTTGGCGCTACAGAACGCTAGTGGGAGCACCAGAGGCTGAGGCTTGGATGTGTGTTCGACAGCGCTCGTGGCACGTCAATTGCTACTACTCAAGCTAGAACACTGACCTCAAACTTTTTAGTATGCCAAAAAAAAATTGCACTCAAAAAATTAAAACGTAGCCTTATATTTGGGTGACGATGGTGTGTGTTTCTACAAGTACCAACCTGTAATAATGTTTAAAGTTAATTACAGGTAGCTAAGCAGTCTGTTTCCTTTCTGTTAATTTATTCAAAGTTCTGCCAAAGAATGAATTCATTCTTATGTTAACATCATAAGTATGTACACTTTGTATTAACATTTTGTGTATTATGAATTGAAATAATTTCACATATTCATGATTAATTGAGCATTTTTGNGTACACTTTGTATTAACATTTTGTGTATTATGAATTGAAATAATTTCACATATTCATGATTAATTGAGCATTTTTTAAATCAACATTTGAAACATGTCCTATATTTTAATAGACACACTGAATTGGAAGCATTCTGTAAAGTTGGTAATGATGGAGAGAAAATAATCATAACATTGAATTAAAAATGTTATGCAAACATTTGTGAGTGCTCAAACAATTTCCTTTGCTGCCTGTTTTTTTTAATGCATGTATGTTTAAAAATTACAAATTTGTAAAATATTTAACTTTTCTTATAATTCCAATTTTATTTTAAAGTGATTAGGCCCATGGCAGTGTTAATCTTACATATGGTGGAAGAATACACAATGTGCACACAAGTTGATTATAAGCAGGTCTTTCAGAAGTGCTCAGTTTATAATGAACTGCCTATAATTTATGTCAAACTGAAAGTGTGTTCTTGTTTCAAGTGCGTGTAGATGCCAAGACTTCGGAAGTGCTTATGTTTGAGGAGACCAACTTGAAGGAACTAATGGATTATGCAAGTTTTTCAAAGGTCCCGGTCCAATCCTTGGCACTAGGAACATTATATAATGTTCTAACTGCACTGGACAGCTTTGCACCTGGAACATATCTTATGTCGCATCGTCGTGATAGTTTTTTCAACTTCCTGAAGGCTGATGATGAGTAAGTGTATTCATTAATCTGAATGTGAAGTTTTTTTATTAAACATTTCCAACATATGATGTCAGTCATCTGTAAAATGCTGTACCATATCTCTTTTGTTTGTCTCACAGATCACAAAGTTTTTTTAAAGAAACTTGTCATTTATTTTGTACACTATAAGGAAAAAAATTGTTATAATTTTTTTTTTACATAAGTTATAAGATTGTTTGTATTTCAATTAATTTCAATACACAGTAATTACATACTGAATCTCATCATAAAGCCAATGGCAAAGTTATTTACAATACATTTGTCTAGCATCATAACTCTTAGGCCTTAGCCAGACAGTGATAGAGCGATAAAGCAATCACCAGCGATCTCGAGCGACAAAGAAAATAATTCAAACCAACGGAAGTTTATGAGGATGGCCACACTGGTGCTAGGCGATCACGGACAACAGAGCGATACTGCGCTTCATCGCTCACGAACTAAATAATTTCAATTCCTTAGCATTGGTCGCTCATAACTGTGTGTTTGTGTACGGAACATGGCATCGAAGGAACTACTGATTAGCGCCGTGCAGTGTTGTCCAGTGTTGTGGCAAGACATCCATCAAGATTTTAAGAATCGTACCACTACAGCTGAGTGGCAAGACGTAAGAAGTTTGTGTTTAATGTCGGGTATAGTTACAATACAGTTACTTATTATACTGTAGTTTTGTAGGGCACTGTATGATCACAATGTTAGTACGCCAGCATTACGCATGTGTGTGCAACATGGAAAGCGTAAATCACCTTTCTGCTGTGGAATTTGTATGCGTTGTACAAGGCATTTGACAAAAATATTTTTTCAAAACCCAATATTTACAGGCTTATATTCCCTTTAATATTCAGTTTAGGTATACGGTGTCCTATAAATTTTTAACTTTATTTTTCATAAGGAATTACCTCCCATAGTTTGGGCATTTAATTTCCAAACAGCATGTATATTGGTTGGGTTAGTAATCATTAACTCACAGAACTGTACCTATGAAATGCATTGTACAAGACCTTGTGTGAATATTCATTTATCATTTATTAATCATAGTAATCTACTTGAAAACATTTTAAGGACCTGAAGCTAAAGAGAAATTTAAAAACCTCAAGGACAATTACAGACGAGAATTGCAGAAGATTTCAAAGTCAAAGTCTAGATCGGCAGCAATAACATATCAAGTGAGATGGCCATCCTTCGAACAAGATGTTCATAAAAGACTTTGTTGTACCTCACCCTATGCAAGGGGATATCAGTATTCGGCCATGTGAAGTATCTACAACACAGCATGTTAGTGACAATTATCCCAGTGCTGATATTGCCTCACAATCAAGCAACGAAAGGGAAAGTGCCACTGTCTTGTATAAAACACCTTCCACCAGTTACCAGTGTTCCCTTGGTGTCTCCCAGAAATGTAGCAGCAAAACCTCTTGTCAAGAGTTCAATAATTAATTTTTGAAAATACAGTGAAAAAAAATTAGACTCTTGGAGAAGGAAGTTGCAGGAGGTTCCAACCATGATGAGAGTGCTGATCTGTTGTTCCTTAAAAGTTTGCTCCCATACAGCTGGCTGTGTAACATCATTGCAAAAAGTGGCACAAGAACAGCCACTGCTGCGACCACATTCCAGTTATATTCTGCCATTGAAAACCACACTTCAGCGATTTTTCAACCATGTCCTTTCAGCTACAGTGGGCATAACAGAAATCCCTCCTGCAGCAGTTCAATATCACTCTGAATGTTACGTATAATGAGCTGGGGTCACATGGGAATTTTCAGGAAAACTATGATAACCCAGGCACAACAGAGAACTTATCCACAACGCAGAACCAGATTACGTCACACGAAGAAGGGGTACCAGAATCACAACGCTAGCAAATGCCTTACTAATGTGCAACATATCCCAATAAATAACTTGTGTCAATAGTTTTAAAAATTTGACACTTGCAATATCTGAATAAAATGGATAAACAGAAGTTGTATTAGAATTTCCAACCGATCTTATCAATTCCACTGCAAATTACACCAAACTAATTGGGGCTGAGGCCTGTTTGGATTTGCAAAAATTCAGATTTTCCTAAATAATGTGTAAAATATACAGTATATGCATTTGAATTGGCATTACTCTATGTAGAACAGCACACTGCTGCCACGCCGACCGACGTGATGTTTATGCAACACTGGCGTAACATTGATTCATCAAGCAGGTTTAATTCCTTACATCAAAAGAAGATTACAGATTACGTAAGTGCAAGTTGCTGTATTTTCCAAGAAATCAGACATTGACCCAAATAAATATAAAAACTTTGATAAAATATGGTGTTATGCAGCCAGTAAATAAGTAATTCCAATAACAATTGGTTTGTTCCAACTCCATAATTTCAGTTTGTTTTTAAATTTGTAATATAAATATATAGATAGATAGAGAGAGAGGGACAGGGTATTAGACTGAGGGAGGAAAGCCAGGTTTAATCCCCGGCCACGTCATTCCTGGTTTTTCGCAAGTGAGAATCGTGCTGAGCAATGCCGCTGGTCGGCGGGTTTTCTCGGAGATCTCCCGTTTCCCCCGCCTTTGCATTCTAGCACTGATTCATTCTCACTTCATTTCCTTCACCCTCATCGGCTCTCAAGACCTCGTTGTTAAGAGCCGTCCAAATCTCTCAACTCAACTCAACTCCGAATAATTATGACTACAATTACTATTATACAGTTTGATTGTTCACACATTATTACCATGTTGTCAATTGTCTGCACAAAGGTGAGGTAGGAGTTGGAAAAAGTAAATTCAGTGTGTGGTATCATCAATCAATACAGACCGTCACGCAAGGTTACAAAGTAGAACATAATAAAATATGCTAATATCAACCTTTGCATATATATCATAACAAAAATAAAAGCATTAAAGATATGAAAGTTATTGTAGAAACGTCTTATAAACACTGTTCCCTGAATTGGTGGGTCGTGCAGTCCATGCCGGTTCGCTGTTGTGTTGCCAAAGGTAGACGCAAACATGTTTGTAATTAATCGAATCAGTCATCCTGTGGCCATCATGTGTTGACGCGCTGTCGTAGCTTTGGGTGTTACGTTCACATAGTATGCCATTCCTCCGTGTTAAGGTGTAGCTCTACTGGTATTAGTGTGGAAACCCCTTCATGTTGAGACATAATAATATGCATGATAATCGAGGTTAATTATTTGAAGTGAATTTGAAATGCAAACCCGAATTAGAGCATAAATAGTGCTAAGAGCTATTGAAAAAATTTTTTTGTAACCGTGACAATTACTTTCCGGTCTTTTTTCAATACACCTGGTAGCATTGTGCAGTGAATAATTAATTTTTTGGCAGTTATGCAGTTATATGGATTTGAATGTTGTATTTTATTTGAATTAAACAAAAAGCTTTTAGTGTTTTCAACTCTACACTATTACACTACAAGTAAACCTAACGGTTTAACATTTCATATAATCTACTTTTCGTTGAACTTTTTTTTTTTCAAAGTGTAGTAGCCGCATAAATTAACAATAAATATAAAACTAAAAAACCTTAAATACTGAAAAAGAGCTCAACTATTTATAGCCATTCGTTTCACTCCAGACCAGAAGTTACAGTTTGGGTTCGAGATTTCTGAACATACTACAGAACACTTGTTTAGTGGTCTCAACCAATGAACTGTCTAGGCTTCATGTCTGGCTATAGCAATATGCAGAGATGCGAAGGATTTAAATGTTTAATATATAGAAAACATCTCTGTCAACTATATTTTATATATGCATGAATTAATTAGGAATAAATGCATGTGTAGTATGAGTGTTCGTAAAATGACAATTATGGCAAACTATTACCTTAATGTTTTACAGTGTGAATTGTGAATTTGATTGGGCAAGGCAAGTGTGATTTGAACTGAAAGTAACGTGTAAATTGCCAAAGTGAAATATTCTTACTCTGTCTTATTTGTGATTCTTGGGATTAATATAAATGTATGCTACAGTTTAAGCATTTAAATAATATGTAATTAGCAACTCAAATTTAACTGTATGCAAATACAAGATTATAGAAGAGTGATGGAAGATAACCAAAAGCAGTAGTTCATAGCTGCCGCTCTCCTGTGCGACTGTAATATTTTTGAAGTTCTACGCACCGTAACAAGGAAATCACAAGTGGTAATGCCTTAAGAAGGGTATAAACTTTGGTGTTTCCTCTTCAGTTCACATGCATACCATCTATCTACATCTAAAAACAAAAACGTTTCTTGCTTATGACTTTTTTTCTGTGCGTGTCCAGAAAAGTAATCAACAGACCATTGTTTTACAATGGTTAGAAAATATTGGAGATTCCCCAATAAAATTTTGAAAATATTTGTGTGGATAGTTTTTGAGTGACAACGAGTTTAGTTTGAAAGTTTTTCAGCCGTGCGAAGCAAACACGCAGCACTGTTGAGTTTCCTGCCTATGTGAAGAAGCTGAGGGAGCACGGAGTCTGCGCAGATAAGGGCTAGATTCTCCTGTTTCTATGCGGCTCTGGCCAGCACGAGGGACTGCCTGGAGGAGCGGCAGCCGTGCTCAGCCGCAGTAGAGCACCAAGGCGGTGCATGCGAAGCTAAAAAACCTGCAAATAATTATCTCTGGTAACAAAATTGAGCTATAGCCAAGTAATATTGCATTCTAAAAGGAAAATNTAGAATTTCCAACCGATCTTATCAATTCCACTGCAAATTACACCAAACTAATTGGGGCTGAGGCCTGTTTGGATTCGCGAAAATTCAGATTTTCCTAAATAATGTGTAAAATATACAGTATATGCATTTGAATTGGCATTACTCTATGTAGAACAGCACACTGCTGCCACGCCGACCGACGTGATGTTTATGCAACACTGGCGTAACATTGATTCATCAAGCAGGTTTAATTCCTTACATCAAAAGAAGATTACAGATTACGTAAGTGCAAGTTGCTGTATTTTCCAAGAAATCAGACATTGACCCAAATAAATATAAAAACTTTGATAAAATATGGTTTTATGCAGCCAGTAAATAAGTAATTCCAATAACAATTGGTTTGTTCCAACTCCATAATTTCAGTTTGTTTTTAAATNTTATGCAGCCAGTAAATAAGTAATTCCAATAACAATTGGTTTGTTCCAACTCCATAATTTCAGTTTGTTTTTAAATTTGTAATATAAATATATAGATAGATAGAGAGAGAGGGACAGGGTATTAGACTGAGGGAGGAAAGCCAGGTTTAATCCCCGGCCACGTCATTCCTGGTTTTTCGCAAGTGAGAATCGTGCTGAGCGATGCCGCTGGTCGGCGGGTTTTCTCGGAGATCTCCCGTTTCCCCCGCCTTTGCATTCTAGCACTGATTCATTCTCACTTCATTTCCTTCACCCTCATCGGCTCTCAAGACCTCGTTGTTAAGAGCCGTCCAAATCTCTCAACTCAACTCAACTCCGAATAATTATGACTACAATTACTATTATACAGTTTGATTGTTCACACATTATTACCATGTTGTCAATTGTCTGCACAAAGGTGAGGTAGGAGTTNTTACTATTATACAGTTTGATTGTTCACACATTATTACCATGTTGTCAATTGTCTGCACAAAGGTGAGGTAGGAGTTTGAAAAAGTAAATAAAACACCAGGGATATCCCTAATCAAATGTACTCAGTGTGTGGTATCATCAATCAATACAGACCGTCACGCAAGGTTACAAAGTAGAACATAATAAAATATGCTAAAATCAACCTTTGCATATATATCATAACAAAAATAAAAGCATTAAAGATATGAAAGTTATTGTAGAAACGTCTTATAAACGTCTTATAAACACTGTTCCCTGAATTGGTGGGTCGTGCAGTCCATGCCGGTTCGCTGTTGTGTTGCCAAAGGTAGACGCAAACATGTTTGTAATTAATCGAATCAGTCATCCTGTGGCCATCATGTGTTGACGCGCTGTCGTAGCTTTGGGTGTTACGTTCACATAGTATGCCATTCCTCCGTGTTAAGGTGTAGCTCTACTGGTATTAGTGTGGAAACCCCTTCATGTTGAGACATAATAATGTGCATGATAATCGAGGTTAATTATTTGAAGTGAATTTGAAATGCAAACCCGAATTAGAGCATAAATAGTGCTAAGAGCTATTGAAAAAATTTTTTTGTAACCGTGACAATTACTTTCTGGTATTTTTTCAATACACCTGGTAGCATTGTGCAGTGAATAATTAATTTTTTGGCAGTTATGCAGTTATATGGATTTGAATGTTGTATTTTATTTGAATTAAACAAAAAGCTTTTAGTGTTTTCAACTCTACACTATTACACTACAAGTAAACCTAACGGTTTAACATTTCATATAATCTACTTTTCGTTGAACTTTTTTTTTTCAAAGTGTAGTAGCTGCATAAATTAACAATAAATATAAAACTAAAAAACTTTAAATACTGAAAAAGAGCTCAACTATTTATAGCCATTCGTTTCATTCCAGACCAGAAGTTACAGTTTGGGTTCGAGATTTCTGAACGTACTACAGAACACTGGTTTAGTGGTCACAACCAATGAACTGTCTAGGCTTCATGTCTGGCTATAGCAATATGCAGAGATGCGAAGGATTAAAATGTTTAATATATAGAAAACATCTCTGTCAACTATATTTTATATATGCATGAATTAATTAGGAATAAATGCATGTATAGTATGAGTGTTCGTAAAATGACAATTATGGCAAACTATTACCTTAATGTTTTACAGCGTGAATTGTGAATTTGATTGGGCAAGGCAAGTGTGATTTGAACTGAAAGTAACGTGTAAATTGCCAAAGTGAAATATTCATACTCTGTCTTATTTGTGATTCTTGGGATTAATATAAATGTATGCTACAGTTTAAGCATTTAAATAATATGTAATTAGCAACTCAAATTTAACTGTATGCAAATACAAGATTATAGAAGAGTGATGGAAGATAACCAAAAGCAGTGGTTCCTAGCTGCCGCTCTCCTGTGCGGCTGTAATATTTTTGAAGTTCTACGCACCGTAACAAGGAAATCACAAGTGGTAATGCCTTAAGAAGGGTATAAACTTTGGTGTTTCCTCTTCAGTTCACATGCATACCATCTATCTACATCTAAAAACAAAAATGTTTCTTGCTTATGACTTTTTTCTGTGCGTGTCCAGAAAAGTAATCAACAGACTATTGTTTTACAATGGTTAGAAAATATTGGAGATTCCCCAATAAAATTTTGAAAATATTTGTGTGGATAGTTTTTGAGTGACAACGAGTTTAGTTTGAAAGTTTTTCAGCCGTGCGAAGCAAACACGCAGCGCTGTTGAGTTTCCTGCCTATGTGAAGAAGCTGAGGGAGCACGGAGTCTACGCAGATAAGGGCTAGATTCCCCTTTTTCTATGCGGCTCTGGCCAGCGCGAGGGACTGCGTGGAGGAGCGGCAGCCGTGCTCAGCCGCAGTAGAGCACCAAGACGGTGCATGCGAAGCTAAAAAAACCTGCAAATAATTATCTCTGGTAACAAAATTGAGCTATAGCCAAGTAATATTGCATTCTAAAAGGAAAATATTCATTTAAATGAATGAAAATTTGGTTAGTGCTAGAGCACGGCCTTGCACACCGCCACTGTCTTTACCAATTTTGTTTTCCTTATTATAGGTACGCACAGTTAGATATTTGTTGGGAAAATCCTTTTTGTGTATTGTACAAGGCATATTTTTTGCATCTTTGTAACCTTGTGTGGCGGTTTGTACTGATTGTCTAGACCCCCCACCTCACGTTTGTGCAGACAATCGACAACATGGTAAAAACGTGTGAACCATCAGACTTTGTACAATAGTAAATGTGGTCATACTTATTCAGAATGACCCTGTGTACCATCCCTTCAAATGTATACACCTCCTGCCTAGACACACACACACACAAAACATGTTTCTAAAACATGGGGACAAACTTTGACAGTGTATTTCTGACGATAATATAAGACTAAAATGTAATTAATGTTCAACATGAATTATCTCACAAAAGGTTCACCTGAGTGTGTTCCGACAAGACTGCCTTTTTTTGTTAATTTAGACCTGCTGATTAACAGGTTGACTTTAAAAATTGCCTACAACATTGTGTTAGAGAGTTTGATGCAAACATAGGGTGGCAACAGCCATGCCGACTGCATTTCTAAAGGTGTAAGATCTCCTTTATACAAAACCCCATTCACCAATTTGTTGCTTAATCACAAGTGATTTTTGAGATTTGCAACTAAACGCATTTTAAAACTCAAATTTTAGGGGTACATAACCACTTTAGGGGATTAGTTGTACATACATTTTCGTTTTATATTTTCGTAAGGAATTGCCTACCCAAGTTTGTACCTATGTGTTAGAAACATGTGGTGTGTGTGTATATATGCAAACACAAGCATTTAAATATTACCTTACCTCAATGTCACAACGCAGTGTTTCCTCTAGGCAAATTGCCTGTCGGAAATTTGTGCATTATCTATGTTTCAATAGCGTACAAAAATGAATTCAAATGTCCTTGCCGACATTCTGACATATCCTAAAATTTTGTCTGGGTATCTCCTCAGTTGAGGTGGTAGATGGTGATGTTCACCATACGGTTGTCTCACTCTGTTAACGAGATGAACACCAAAATGCTTCCTTCTGAACAAATTATACTAATTTGTCATCATCGAACAACAAGAGACGACACCCCACCTCAACACCATGACGACTTAATTTATGCGCTGACATGAGCGTGGAAAGTGCGCTCTTGCCGTGCACAGTGTGGCCGCTACATCGCTCACGACACGCCAAGTAATTTGCGCTCGCGGATTGCTCGCTCACCAGTCTGGCCAAAGACTTAGCCGTGTGTGTAAAACTTTAATACAACTTTTCAATAGAATTTTCTTATAAAAATTGTAATTTATGCAGCATTAATTAAAAAAACTTTTATTCGCAGTTGTTACCATTTGGATTAAATATGGTCATTCTCACACTTTTATTTTTAAAATGTTTACGTCAGTCAATTTTTAATAATAAATCTCCAATGCTGTTTATTGAGTTATTTTTCCTAATTTATTTGGATGTGCTTTTGTGAAACATTATATCCATTTTGTGCACAACTGAATATTTAGTTTGCTGGAATGTAATGTGGTAGAAATATGTATTTATATTTATTTATTTCAGAAATGGTCGGCACAGCTTGAAGACTGTGTACAAAATAAACTGCAACGAAGTATCAACATCCAGAAGGTTTGAGTATCTGCCCATAGATCCGAGTGTTGTCATGCCTCGTAACGTGATCTGTGGCAGAGTTCCAGGCACATTCAAGCCTAAAAAATTGCCACAAACAGGACAGAAGAAGAAAATTAAAAAACCAAGAATGAAGAAAAAGTGATTTAGACATGCATTGTTCATTAGCCAGTTTTGTCTTCAAAATACTTTCACGGAGGTCACTTTTTTTAATTGTATTTTTGTAAAAAATAAAAAGTTAATTATTTCTTAAACTTGTTATGAAAGATCTTTATTTTACCTATGTTTGATGTTTTGGCAACAAAAGCAGCTTATGCAAAATATGAATTTTGTAATACTTTTTTATACAATTGTGATAAAATTATTGAACATTAATATTAATCAACGTTATTGCTTGTAATGTTTTGTTGTAATATTACACTGTGAGAATAAGCGTGCTAGAAGTAAGGCAGCTTCAGTAATCAGGCAGTAAGTTTGTGATGAGTCCATGTCAGCAAAGACTGTGACGTGTTGAAAATTTATTTTAGCCACATTCTATATAATTTAGGTGTCCAATCATACATGAGTATGAAGATTTACTTTTGTTGAATTTGGGATACTGTACTTTTTATATTTACAGTTGTAATTTCCCAAAAACTGTGGTGTCAATATTTGGCTTCCATATTTGGTTTTTATATATGGTTGTCCACAAGCTGAAATGTGATTGGGCCAAAATCTCCATGTGTGTGCTCATAAGTGAAGTTCAGCATGACACAAAGGTGACCTGGCCTGTGAGTCACAGAATTCTCACTTGAGAGTTGAGCTTTTCGGGGCCAGTTTGCGAAGTCATCGTAACTGTCTACGTGTAGCTGACTCATATTTCAATATATGCAGGATGAAATTATCATATAATAAATATTAACACGGATACATTATTCTTTTAGAAATTACTGCATGGCTATTTCATTCATAATAGGTTTCTTAACATGAAGGATATGTTTACATGAGTAAATAATATTTGGACATTATCATTGAATAAAGTGTTTTTGTAAAGTTAGATAATGTGTTTCTGTTCAAGACACACAAAACTTCAGAGCAGCATTGCTGTACTTGGCTCTTTATGACACAATGAGACAGCTAACACGTGCGGAACACAGTAACGTTTTTATGGACGAGTAAAGCGATCTCACCGTTTTTAAATGGTGAAGCACTGCTGTTTTGAGATGTTAAGACAGTTGATTGTATCGACACAGTGTTTAAAAACACACACAGTAGTCAACTCTATAGGGAAGGAAAAGTCACTGACATTCTTTTGATTTCTCCACGAGATGTGTTTGCTGACAAAAAATTAAAACAGATACGTATTGAACTCGTGGCAAGAGTGATACCGTTGTTACAGCTGGAAAAAAATGTAAAAAGGCCCACTTTTTAAATGAGAATATCAACCTTCTATTTAATATAGAACCCAGCAGTGAATTAAAAAATTATTGCTGTAGTGAATGTGTCATTATAGCCCATACTCGTTATGGTGTTGTTACATTGTACTAGTTACACTGGGAGTAAAAATGTTGAGATAAATGATTTTCTGTAATTCGCATCAGGAGTGGAAAGTAAATCCATTGTGTAAGTAGCTGTGTTTAAAAGTGTATGTGGGGTCGTTATTGGTATAACTTGATTGTGGTTAAATTAACACTTTTGAAATCAAACTTTAAAGAATCCCTGTCCATAACTGGGTGCCTGTAAAATTGGCAGCAATCTATGGAAAGTGCAGTTACATAATATTAACATCATATTATATTAAGAGTGTTGAGGTTTAAATTTACGGACGCTGAATTTATTTCCTGGTCGTTTTATGCGCATAAGGGTAAGAATAAGCATATGAATAACATATTTACATCACTGACAGTTTCACTTGATCAAGGCATATATTAAAGTGGTGAGGTCTGTGACAGTATAAATTTTAGATAAAACATGGACAGAAAGTAAATTCTAAGCAGGACTTTCAAGATTGCTCTATGAATTACAACCTGCAGCGCTTGCTAAGACACTGTGCTCATGTGATGAAGAAGCTAAATAATTGAATGTTTGAGCCCAAACTCCTAGCATGGGTTAGAATTTACAAGCAGCAAGTTGGTTATCGAGTGGCTTCGAACACACTGCAATCAATAGGTAATGGTTGTTCTTGTTCAAGTGGGCACTTTTGCAACATTTCTTCCAAAAATCACTCCCCATAACTAAATTTATATTAGAGTATGAATTTCCATATTAATAACACATTCATATTCCTAACAATTCAGGGCCACGGTGGTGTAGTGTTCAGAATACTCGCCTCCCACTTAGGCAAACTGGGTTTGACCTCCGGCGGGACCACACCTGGATTTTCGCAAGTGGGAATTGTGCCAGATGATGCCGCTGGTTGGCTTGTTTTCTAGATATCCTGTTTCCCCCGCCCTTGCATGCCAGGGTTGCTCCATTATCACTGCATTCCAGGGCTGCTCCATTATCACATCACTTCACTCTCATCGATTTTCAAGACCTCGATGTTACAAGCCGCCCAAACAGGGTTTTCAGATATCCTCGGTTAACTATTTACAGCCTATACCATAATTCATTAACTTCCTCTGCATAACTGTGCACCATAAAACCAAGACTTTTGACTATTAAAAGTGTGCTGACATAATTTATTGTTCGTATATTTTTTATATGTTCACTGAGAAACTTGAAACATTTACAGAGGTTTTCAAAAGTGTGTTTGTAAGGAGTTTTTTTGTTTGTAAGGAATTTTTTTGTTTGTAAGGAGTTATTTATAATGGTATCACTACAAAGATCTGTGTTCCTTATTTTTGTATGTATAATGTTTAGTTATTGTTTACATGTTGCAAAATAAANGTATCACTACAAAGATCTGTGTTCCTTATTTTTGTATGTATAATGTTTAGTTATTGTTTACATGTTGCAAAATAAATTTATTTATTTATTTTGACTTGCATAAATTAATTTTTTTTACTCCCAATTTTGCTGTATACAGTAAAAATTTCATCTGAATCACTTAGAAAACTAAAAAAAAAAAAAATGGGTTTAATTATAACTACAAACTCAGACCTGTAGCCCCACATTGTAGTTGGAAAAAGCTTGCAGTGTTTAAAACAAACAAAACTCATATTTTAATGTATGTACTCACATTGTCATGGTAGGTGCTCAGATAGGTATTTTCTTTTTCAAAGACCAGGGTTTGGGATATAGCCATTGTAGTCATGAACATTGTCATTTGGTGGGAGGGGAATAGGGGAGGATGACCTCCCCCCCCCCCCCNCTTAGCCTTGTGGAGGACTTTGTTTTTGTTGGGTGGTAGTTGTGCTGCAGTGACTCCCAGTGGTCATGTCAACACTTGTCCATTCATAGGAAAACACAACAAATAAAGGTATATTTTTACAATGTTTCAGTGGCTAAAAACGTTGCTTCCACAATACTGTTATTTTGCAATTTTTTTTAAGTTTCTTGAAACTTTCTTTGTCAGGATACGCAGAAATTTTTTATTAGTGTCCCATGATGTATTATGTTTGGCAAAATGTGTTTCATTAGATCTTAGCTGTGATTGTAAATGACAGTAAATGATTAGCTTCTGAATACATCATATTATTTGCTTGTCCATCATTGTGTATAATTTGCTTCCGAGTGCATCATATTATTTTTGCAGTTTACCTTTGAATATTTTAACAGAACATACTGATACTAAAGTCAGCTAGGCGATAGAATAAATCCAATTTTTGTTAGCAACCTGAAAACAAAAAAATAAAATTGAGTTGTTAACAATTTTTTTAGGTATCTGTATCTGGTATGGTAATGGCCATATTAAGCACCATATTAGTTTTAGAAAACATAACTAAGGTCTTAGAAAGTTTGAAGACGTCAAGTTCAGATTAAGGAGTGACCACAAAATGGAAAATGAATTGCTGCAAGGAAATATGACGATCCAAAATGTGTCGGAAATTGATGAACCCAAGAGAGAAATTAGAGAAAACACCAAACACTAAACTTTTCTTCTGAAAACAGAAAAGTGTTCACACACACACCCCTTTGCCCCTCTTCAGTTGAAGAGTCCTATAGATAAGTAATTGCCATTTTGTATAAACAAGGCTTCGTGGAGACAATCAGGGAACTGGAAAGGCAACACTGTCATGCCTTGGGGGTGGGTTTCATAAACACAAATGGGGAAGATACAATTACATATTGTTGACCGACAGATACCCATGTTACAATCCCAACTGAGTCTCTTTGTCACCATCTCTGCTGTGTTTACTAATACTTTTTCTAGTTTTCTAGCATTTTCTTTTTGCTGTTCTTCCGTCAGTAGCCAAACAGATTTGACTGCTTTCATCCTTCCCTCTGCTCCTGCCCCATCTCCACCACACCAAGCCAATACAGGTATTAACAGCACAGGACCAGTAGTGCAAATAAATTAATAAATTTATGTTGTTGGGAGACTTTGTTGATTACTTGGTGGTAGTGCTGATCCACTGTTCAACATTTGTGCAAAGTAAACAAGTTTTTTATGTTTTATATATATGTGATGTGTGTGTACGTACAGGATGGAACTAAATTCTACCGACAAACTTCGGCAGGTGATTCCTCGTCAAAAAATAGGTTGAAAATATATGCACGACCTATAGCTTAAGTCTATTCCGAAGAGGTGTAGTTGAAGCAGATGTGTTTTGCTAGCAACACAGCCAGAAGGAACAATAAATGTCTGAGTTTGTGGATACTGCATTTTCAAAAGATGATGTACAAAAATATGGGCACCAATAATAATGTTGAATCTACACACAACACATTCATCTGGCACACTGCTGTCCATCAGGAATACTGTGACTTCGCAATTGTTCAACTTCATAAAAAATACTACTGTTTACCTCTAAGTTGCAAGTTTTTGTTTTTTCATATTTTTTATATAGACCACCGGTACCATAAGATTGCCTGCCATTCTTGCGTTTCAAGATATTCTTTACAAAGGAATAGAGAAGGTAAAGCTTAAACCGAGATCTTTAGTGGGTCGCGTGCTCTTATACAGCGTAAATGAAACACGAGACCAAAAGAAAGTATAGAACATGCTGTATGCCAGAATCATGTCAACAAATTTGTTAAAATAAAATCATAAAGTTCTTAAACTTGGACAATATTAACTTAGTTCATCTATTAAGCTTAAAGAGGTGTTGGGTTATGGTTGTTGTGCATACTAAGGAATCACACTCGAGTGTGCAAGACTTTTGTCTCGTGGTGGTTTTTCACACAACCCCTGGCATGACTTTGGTTCCGAGGTGGTATCCAAGAAGTCTGAAGCCCACTATGTTTGGATTGTCCTGCCATCTTCTAGCCTCAGTGTACAATCATACAACGTGAGATGCAAACTAACTATATAATTGGCCCAGAAACAAAAGATCCATCTGCATTTTCGTTCTAGGCAAAGCTGCCTTCCCCTACATCTGCAGGGCAGGAAGGTTGGAAAACAGTTTCTCGGCAGTCGAGTCTGTATTACATGTGCAAAAGTGCAACTCGGGTATTTTATTTCATAATGCGTTCATCACACACACCTGTCTGTATTTTGAAATATGTTGACTGTATCAATCTAAACCAGCATATCCAACATGGTTTTTCTTATACAGTCTGTCCGAAAAGTCTTTCCCTGATAACATGTATTATTTATACAATTTATATGTAAAATAGAGATTTGAAATTGGTGCCAAAATGTTGACAAACTAACCAGGGTTTTTTGTTGCAACAGGACAACACATCAGTAAGTCTCCACGCGAGTACCCTTGGTAGCACGTAGCACATATAGTTGATATTCAATTTCTGTCCATACATTAGCCAACATCACAGGAGGAATCAACGCAATGTCTGTAGATTCCATTGTTGATGAATTGCAAGATCTGACACAGGAGTTTTGTAGACATTGTCCTTGAGATAATCCGATAGTAAAAAATCTAATGGGGTTATGTTAAGAGCGCGTGGAGGCCAAGCTGTCTGACCATCACGGCCAATCCATCATCCAGGAAACGTATTGAGATGGGCACGAACCTGCAAACCCCAATGAGGCGGTACACTGGCTTGTTGAATTATGACATCTGGGGGATACTCGAGAATTTCAGGAACAGCAAACAATTGCAACATGTCCAGAAACACTGGAGATGTGACTATACCCTCAACGATAAAGAATGGTCTGATAATTTTGTCATGCAAAAGCACACACNGAATGGTCTGATAATTTTGTCATGCAAAAGCACACACCAAACATTGACCTTTGGGCTGCCTCTGATGCACTCTTGACACCTCACCAGGGGGCTCTGAATCCCAAATACGCATGTTATGCCGGTTCACTACACCACTGACGAAAATGGTTGCCTCATCATAAAAAGCAACATGTTTGAAATATGTATTATCGTCCTCAATATGCAATAACATTTCGACTGCAAAGTCATACTGATGTGTGGCGTCATTGGGCAACAAATCTTGAATAATTTAACAATTTGCACTTTGTATGCACGAAACACTAAATGTTTGTGTAAGATGTCATGAAGAGAACTTTTTGGTGTCTGTAATTCACAGGAGGCACTATACACTGATTTCGTGGGACTTTGCACAAAAGACAGTCTCATTACTTCTACCCTTTCAGCTAAAGTTGATGGTTGGCCAGTTTTAGGTAAGTCAGCAACAGATCCTGTGTTCTTGAACTTGCCGTACCACGACTTAATGCTCTCGACATCGGGCGGCATCTTTGTATACGTTGTCTCTGAAAGTTCCTCTGTAGTGTTATCTGCGACTGGATCTCGTAGTACTAGAGCACACACTGAGCTTTTTCCTGATTTATGAACAGGTCCAGTTTCCTGGACACTGCAACTGCTACACTACAGCCACTGAAACCTGCAAAAAAACTTGGTTAGTTTGCCAACATTTTGGCACGAGTTTCACATCTTTATCTTACATATAGCAGATATAAATAAAGTTTGTAATCAGGGAAAGACTTTTTGGACAGCCTGTATATTTATGAATCCCACCACGTGAAACAGTTTAAAAATTCCAATTTCCATACATATTCAACACAAATAAAGACATATTCCATCTTCCTTCTTACACATTTTTTTTTTTTTTTTTGCAAAAGTCCCTCTCTTTTCAGCTATACAAATGTACAAGTTACCACCAACCTCAAATGAACTCACTAAAATCGTAAAACCTTGAAGCAAAAAAAAAAAAGCTTTGAACAAAAGAAAACAGATCATTGCAGCTTACAAAAAATGTTTTCCAAACCAAGTAATAAAAAACAGATATGAACATATGCTGTAAAACTTGTGAATTTTTCTCAGCACAGCACCACACGTAAAATTGTTTACTTAGATTAATTTCTTGTACAGTTTTCTTACCTTCAGATGTCAAAAAAGTCTAACTGGTTGTCCTGTTTATTTTACCTCTGTAAAATTTATTTGACTGTTGATTCTGAAGCTTCTGTTGCAGCATTTCTTGCTTTAATACCATTGCATGTCAATTCATACAAATTTTTTTTTTCCACAGAGATGCATTGCAATTTTATATACACTATTTTGGGCACACCTTCTCGGTTTCTACGCACATGTCCAGTAACATAGCAAGTTTTTGTGTTTAGGGCGGGCCCAACCTGTGAATTTTTATAACGATAATAAATGTGTACAAACATTTAAATCACTAAATCAGTACAGTCATTGTGCTTCCTTTCAGCAATAGTTCCTGTAAAATATTTTACCTAATCATAAAAACTAAGAGACCAATTTTTGCCAAACTTAAAAATTGTGATCTCTAAATAACCAACCAAACAAATTTCTTAACTTCATAATAAAAATTGAATGTGTCTATTGTAGCTTGTTTGCTTGTAACAAAAACAGAACTAGCGATCTTATGGGTACACACAAAGTGCTGATACATCCTGACCTGGAGACCTCAGAATGGAGAGATGGGAGGTATGACTGNATCTTATGGGTACACACAAAGTGCTGATACATCCTGACCTGGAGACCTCAGAATGGAGAGATGGGAGGTATGACTGTTTTGGGGAGCAAAGCCACTCTGCCTTGGGGAGAGACGATGGCTGGACTGCAGAAAACAACCGTAGCTTGGCAGCCTTACATCAGCTCTAAGACTTGTACACAATACAGATATTTCAGTTGGGTGAAAATTCTATTCTCAATTTTTTTTTTTTGGGGAAGGGTTCAGTCCTTGTGGGCCACCACACCTTGCTTCATCACTGCCCATTAGAGCAGGAAGGAGGCCTTGTCAGTCAAGCTTTCATTTCAAACTTACTTTTTTTTTTTTGTTAAGGCACAAAACAACTTTGTTTATTTCAAAATATTATTAATGTTAGTGGTTACTTCCATCACACCTCTAGTTAGCCAAATAAATACGTAATAATTTATTGCCACTTCATATGATACATACACACTTTAAAAACACTATCATTATTAAGTTCAAATTTATGTTGTTTTAAAAATGTTGTAATGTTAAAAAAATTAAACTAGTTAACCACTTTTACTCCAATAATTTTTTTATTGAACCTGGAAATAAATATTACATCTTTCTTGCCAAATCAGATTTAAGGCACATTACTGTCAATTAAAAATAATAAACCAGTGCATCATATGGTCGTGTAGCTACCACCTATTCTTGTGATTGTGTTGGTAGGCAGGAAATTTTGTTAGCTTTCCACAGTAGTGTACTCATAGCCTACAATGTTTTGTAATGCAGGCCCCATCCTGAATGCATACATTAAAATATATGTCCAGTAATGAAGTTATAGTATAAGTTGAACGCAATTGCCAGTTTAAGAGATGGTCCAAATGCTAGGGTAAACTAGGAATTTCCGTATAAATACGATTCTGAGGTCTATGGGGTTAGTTGTAATTCCAGTAGGGATCCTTATAACCCCAGTGGGGGTTTCGAAAAGCATGTCTCTTGTGACGACTTACCCCATGCCCTGCAGTAGTGCACCACACTAAATACTCAACTTAAAAATCCTGACGTAGATGCCATGGAGGTAAGTTGTACGTTGTAACGACGCAATTTATTAATTATCGGGATACCTGGTTCATGTTCTTTCGTTTTGCAAAGCTTCGTAATATTTTATGTGGATTGAAACACCGATAAAGCATTACAAAGCCCCGTTAAACNTCTTTCGTTTTGCAAAGCTTCGTAATATTTTATGTGGATTGAAACACCGATAAAGCATTACAAAGCCCCGTTAAACAAAATAAAATTAACCACATATCCCGAAAATGAATACTACTGCGTCATTACAACGTGTAACTCAAGACTGCCAAACAACGGTGCCGGACTGATCCTGTAGGGCCACAAACTGCTGTGTGACTAAAACCCTCAACTCCCTGAGAGCAAGAAGCATCACGTGACTGCCTGCTGATACTGGGGTCTGCAGATGTTCTTATGTCCCTTGTTTACTGTATGAGAGTAAATTTTTATTGCACTATACAACCATTGAATAAGAAGCAGATACGTAACACTTTTATCACGTATGCCCTTGATGTAGAGATAAAAGTAAAAGCTACATACTTTGGTGCATGTTGCAGTTCTGATCAGAGAATCCATCATCAAATTTAATATAATCCATGAAGAAACGAAACTACCATCAAAGTCAGTATATGTGGTATGCAAAGGAGGAAGTGACAAATGTCAACGGCCCATTCACTTTCAGGTATTATCGCAAAAGTGATGGCTAGTTTTTCCGACATCTACCACAAAATAAAGTCGTGGAATTTATAATGCTCTAGAGCACGGAAGTGTACATAATTGCGTTTTCTTACAGCAAGGCCGGCAGAAGAAGAATTATTTCTGAAACATGTTCTGAAGTGTGAAAGTAATGCAAAATCACAAGTCCAATTTTCATTTGACTGTAGATACTGTCTCCTTTACAAGAGTGAATGCAAGTCTGTAATTTGTGGGACTGGTATTATATTGATCACAAAATAAACGCAGCATAAAATGCACACGTTTGTGCAGGAATGAAGCAACTCTTTTGCAGCTGAACACTTTTCAAGGATGTCTAAAAATTAGAAATAACACCAATTTTAAGGAGTGATAAATCTTTATTCTGAAGTACAGCACAAAAATATTTTACAAACTTATGCAAAGTTCACATTTTGTACAATGTTATTTTATTAATTTGTAGCATTTAGTACACATCATGGTTTCTGCCAAAAACAAACCTGCAGTAAAGGCGGGGTACATCGGAAATAAAATACTTAATTTCATAAATATAATTTTCCTGNGGTACATCGGAAATAAAATACTTAATTTCATAAATATAATTTTCCTGCTTCAGATAAAGCAGTCTACAGCTTCAAAATGAATTTCAGAAGTACTGTAATGAAAATGTGTGAAACAATTGTCTAGTTTTAATTTGTTACCTAACTTTTCCAACATTACAAATTGCATTCTAATGCATATTACAAACTTGTTCAGTGNAATGTTATTTTATTAATTTGTAGCATTTAGTACACATCATGGTTTCTGCCAAAAACAAACCTGCAGTAAAGGCGGAGTACATCGGAAATAAAATACTTAATTTCATAAATATAATTTTCCTGCTTTAGATAAAGCAGTCTACAGCTTCAAAATGAATTTCAGAAGTACTGTAATGAAAATGTGTGAAACAATTTTCTAGTTTTAATTTGTTACCTAACTTTTCCAACATTACAAATTGCATTCTAATGCATATTACAAACTTGTTCAGTGNTCTAGTTTTAATTTGTTACCTAACTTTTCCAACATTACAAATTGCATTCTAATGCATATTACAAACTTGTTCAGTGAACCATGATATTTTTAAAACATAGTTATAGTTAAAAGCAGAAAAGTAAATAAATAATTTATATATAAATATATTAAAAAGTTCTCAGTCCAATTAATTATTTTTGTTTACCACCTTGAATGCTTTGTTCAGCTCAAATGCTTAATATTATGTTATGTATATACTAGATCATGTCCCTATTATTTACTCTCTCTAAATTGTAGTGTGTGTGTGAGAGAGAATGTATTTTTTTTTTGTTCACAGCTGGCATTATCTAAGTTATCAATGTTGTTGCTTACATCTACAACAGCGTACATCCATTGTCATCTAAGAAACAAACAAGAACAGTTACTTACTAGCAAGGCATTATTTGTAGTGCAGTGAATTGGCAATAGAGAATCAACACAATCTGGTGCTGAAACTACAAAAAGAGGTAGATTTCAACATAATCGGGAGTTCATTTTTCATCATCGCAAACACAAAGTTCCCAAATTACTGCCACTTTAGTTTTAGCGCTGAAAAATTACGCATTTTGAAATACATTATTTGCGCAACATAATTTGCTAAACAAATTTGAGCCGTTTAATTCTTACTGTTGCCAATTTTTAGTTTATATACTTTTGATACTCTGATATTAAATATATTTATTGGGGTGGTCCAGGACTGGAGTAAAAACATTACCCAGTTTTAAACACAGCTTAAGTTTGATGAGCTACATGCCACTTCCAGTCAGTTTCAACAGCATTCACTNACATTACCCAGTTTTAAACACAGCTTAAGTTTGATGAGCTACATGCCACTTCCAGTCAGTTTCAACAGCATTCACTGTCACATAATAAAAAAAAAATTCACTATATGCAGGTGTTAAAGCTTTATTTACAAAAATTTTCACCCGGCAAATCTTACTTGGTCAACACTAAAATCTATGCATTTACCCAATTTAAAGGAATTAAGAGTGAAAATATTATGTTTCGTTATATTATCTTGTTTTATTTACAGACAATGATAATAGAACACGTCAGACTATATTATTTTATTACTCCGAGAGTTAAACAGTTTGCCACCACAAAACTTAAGTTTTTTGAAGACTGAATTTATAAATTATACACAATACTATACATACAAGTTATTGACACAGAACATTTCTTTTTTTTACATTAATGGAATTAAGATTTCTTACCGGTTACGCAGCCACAACCTTCAGAGAGCAAAAAAATAGATCCAGAATACTACAAAGCACTTATTCCTCCAGCATTTACAACGTTAACACAAACACAATGTTATTCTCACTTCTGTGCCTTGAACTGCAGCTAGGCTGGGAGAGANTTTGATCCCCCCCCCCCTTTTTTTGTGCTCGCATCACCATAGAATTCCACATGAACCCAGCAGCCATCACCCAAGCAATTTCATACCGTTGCCAAAATGGAGCCAGTTTTCTTCACTTAAAGGGCCTGCCTGGTGCTCGAACTGCGTTGCAGTGGTTGAAACCCAGGTATCTTTACGAAACTATTAAATGAGCACTATTAAACAAAAAGAACACACCCTTCAACCTATGCCTGTCGATTACTTCCCAGACACCATGCACATTAGAAATACCATTTCAGAGCAACATTGTTAAAAACTGCTTTTCAAAACACTATATCTAAAAAAATATACACGCAGAATTACTCAAGGGACATGCACTGAACCATGCTACGGACTTTCCACCAATAAAATTGCAGGGTCAACGCTTAGAAGTCCCATAGTTACATGCAGCATGACGAGAACACTGCACGCCTGTTCGGAGCCCTGCACATGGCAAATGGTGCACTTTTCGCGTGTGCCAGTGTAGTCCTTATAACTCTTGCGCTTCTCGGCCTCAAACGTGGAAAAAAGCTCCAAGCAGGTGGGCCCCTTAACAATTAGAATATGGATGAATACTCTGCAGTTTACAAATGTACATATTAAGCCTGAAATTACTAGAGATTAACCCACCTCTCCGCTGCCTCTTACAGCTGGTTATCATCTCCCAGTAGTCAAGATTCATGTAAAGCAATTCTACTTGACCTTGAAGAACCTCTTCTCAAGAGTATCCTGTCATATTAACACCCATTTTGACACTACACATTGATGGAGAAAGTGAAACAGTTAACTCTGGACATTTTGCACCTCAATGCTCACCCTTCAAGTAATATGGTATCAGGTTGGCTAGCAATCTAATAAGANCGCTAGCAATCCAATAAGAAAAAAAAAATTGGATTCTAGCACTTCTCCCACATTCTCTCTCGTGAATTGTACAATGCATTATTTTTGTTCATACCACCTTTATAAGAAGTTTAGAAGTTTGGGGGCAATTTTGTTGTGTGTGTGTAACAATAACTATTATTTTACATATTTTCTGAATTATTATTTTTTCTTGTAAATTTGTAATTTTTCCAGAAATAACATGAAAACAATACGTTTGTAATTTTTGCTGTGTACTTTGGTTAAGGATACTGCTAGCCACCCTAATTATCTTCCCAGCTCACCCACATCACCAAGGAAAGACATTTTCCAATGTAACAGTCGTACATACATGCATTCACCTAACAGCTCAACTCAACTCAAAAATGTATGAAATCTCTTTTGTTCGTTTCCAAAACTACACAGTCTTCAGAAGCAGAGTTACTTGTTCGGGTGGGTGCCATTACACTCTCACACGAAGCCAATTTGACAGCAAGCAGAAACTACATATGTGCACAAAATGATGACAAAATACCACCTCTAAACATTCCTGGAATTAATTTTCCTACAACTAATGTAACACTGATGGCGTAAAGATAACTTGGAATCATTTGGCTTGTTCAGGCCCAAATATTTAACAATCGAGAAGTATTTGTCTCTGCAAAGAAAAAAATTATTATAATTTGTATTCTACCCCAGTGACATGTCCACCATGCAAGCATAACTACCCAGCCTATACCCAAGGTTTCAATATGCATCGACCATTATTTTCAAATACACAGCAACAATCTTTTTTATACAATAATATAGTAAAATTTGCAGTGTCTCAAGGTGATGCACAAGCACTTTTTAAAGTTTTATTGGAAACTCGTGAATTATAGATTGAGGGTTCACATACTACTGCTGAGAGCTTTCGTGTGGACTACTCTATGAATTTTAAACAGGATTGTGGAAACTTAACCAAATCATTACCTGCATCAATACAAATTAAACTTGCTAACATCACGTATGCATCACTATGTCTTATTAAAACCATCAATTATGTTGTCATTCGAGTGTAGTCGCTACGATTAATTTGTAATCCTCCGTTACATATCGACTGGATACCCACAATCCAAAAATTGGTACATACAGTAATACGCGTTACTGTAAGAAATCAAAGTACGTAATGTTTTGTGAAGACTACAAGACTATCACATAGATGCTATAGTAGCTTTTAACGAACTGCACCACTGCTTATGTTCCCCAAGATTATCTATCCCCTTTCCCTAGCTCCTTTACCTGCCATTTCCTATATGTCCGCAGCACACCTCACCAGTGCTCATCCAAGAGCTTGCCACTTCAAACTGCTAATTGTAACCAACATTCTGTATGGCTACCGGATGTACTAAGTTGCACTTGGAAGGACTACTAAAGAAGACCTTAACTGAACTCAGGCATACTAGAGCCATGCCTATCATGTGCGCACGAGAACCTCAGAATCNTTGTGAAGACTACAAGACTATCACATAGATGCTATAGTAGGTTTTAACGAACTGCACCACTGCTTATGTTCCCCAAGATTATCTATCCCCTTTCCCTAGCTCCTTTACCTGCCATTTCCTATATGTCCGCAGCACACCTCACCAGTGCTCATCCAAGAGCTTGCCACTTCAAACTGCTAATTGTAACCAACATTCTGTATGGCTACCGGATGTACTAAGTTGCACTTGGAAGGACTACTAAAGAAGACCTTAACTGAACTCAGGCATACTAGAGCCATGCCTATCAAGTGCGCACGAGAACCTCAGAATATGCACAACTCCTCACAGTAACAAACAATGGTAATCTTACACAACACAGTCATTATTTACTAAGAACAGGTATTTATTTGTTTACTGAAACAACTTTTCTTGTTGAGAAAAAAATCCTAGAACCCACAAGTGTTGTATGTGCCTGAAAATTTTTTACTTACTGCATAATCAAAAAAAAATTATCAGAAAATGTTACCACGCCAGAAATTTATTAAAGTCCAGTTGAACATAATTAGTCAACATCTTTTGACTAGACAAATAATTCATTGTATTACAAGCTACTTAAAAATGCTGGGAAGACAATGCTCGCATCACTTTAAATTTTCNCTAGACAAATAATTCATTGTATTACAAGCTACTTAAAAATGCTGGGAAGACAATGCTCGCATCACTTTAAATTTTCTTGACAAATATAAGTATGTATGACTCGCAGACCTATATTTTCCCATGCACACGCACCTCAACTCCGCAAACATAATAAATTAAACAACTGCGCAGATTTACGTACTGTTTGCCCTGCCACAGTATGTAAAGATACATTTTTCTGATAACGTACATTCGTATCACAACAGCAGCAAGTATTGGTGCCATCTGCAGTTTAACTTGCGCTATCATTACAGTATTTATCATTTTTGTAACTGTTCACTCTGTAAGTGGCAACAGTTATTTTTATTTCCGAGCTACATGGTTTTTACAGTTTGGTTTTATATTGTTACATTTTAATGCAAAGGCAGATGTGATTCGTCAAGTGTTCTATTATAGCCGTTGCCAAATGTGCAATGACAGACATTTAGACCTATTGCATGTGCATATTGGTACTTTTGAATTTTATTTACATATTGCAGATCAAACAGTGAATTATAAAAATTTCAGTATTATTTTTTATGCAATTTATAATTATGCTTGTGTGAGTTGAATGCATCATTTCATGAAGATAAATACCTCATTTGACAAACATTATCTGAGAACTAGACAAAATTTATTTCTCTGGGCGCTTGAAAATAATCACCACAAAAAATATTTGTACGTGGTTATGCAAAAGAGGACCAACCCACAAAATTTTTAGTTGAGATATAATCATACCAAGTAATGGAAGGTTCAAATTATATTATACAAAAACGAACCAACCAATTTTAAAATAAATAAGAGCCCGAGCCAACCAACAGGCTTTTCATTGATGAAAATAGTTTTACAGAAAGGATTAACACACACACAATGTGGGCTGGTTCTGTTTTGCATATCATATGGAATTTAATAGAGATTATATGCAACTTAAGTTCTTTTTTGCAAAGTACCACTATGATGCCACTTACATTAGTTACAAACCATTTAAGGAAAAAATATTTGTCAGCAAAATTCTTATTTGCACGTGTGGCAACTGTGTTCAAACTTACAAAATTTCAGTGCAGAACAAGAAGTTGTATCTTTTGTCTCAGAAAGAACAAAACAAATTACTCTAATAGAAGACAATATCAAATTTTTAGCATTGATCTGACATAATATTTTTTGCCCTCACAATATTGTAATATAATTTATATGCACCTAAGTTTAATCCTGATTTAAAACACATTAATGAGTATCCACTTTTGGCAAAACATACTACTAGTGAAGTGAAGAGATTTGGGTGGCTCTTAACATCAAGAGCAGATGAAGGTGAAATGAGGTGAGTATGGAGCAGCGGGGGAAATGGGAGATACCCAAGAAAACCTGCCGACTAGCTGCATTGTCCAGCACGATTCTCGCATGTGAAAATCTGGGAGCAGCCCCGGTTCGCCTGGGTGGGAGGCGAGTAGTCTAAATCACTACACCAGCATGACCCTTGCATACTATTATATTTTGATTAAATACCAAAGAAATATATGAATGTGCTTATAATTAGTAACTGAAACATACAATAGCAAAAAAAAAAGTATTATGGAAAAATAAACCATACCTGCATAAGAGAACCAAGCACGATACAAAAGTCATCCCGCTATTATTTTTAAGAAATAACCAAACAGCAAAAATTGTTTACTTATATTTCCATAAAATTTATACAATCAACAAGAACATGTGGTAAAATAGCTCAACAAAAACTTTTGATACTCAAATAAGACACAAGGAAAACTTTGAACCTAAATTTACCTGTTTCAACCAACTGTTGGTTCGTTCCCTTTTTCATAACTAAGTACATTTATTAATTTGAAATTCTACATTAGTACTCTCACATCAGTTAACAGGGTGGCCACTCTAAGCTGAGAAGATTCCTCACTTTTTCCAGGTTCTTAAGATTAATTAAATTTTTTGCCAGCAATATTAAATTAAATTATTTTCTGGAAAAAAAAAACNTTTTTCCAGGTTCTTAAGATTAATTAAATTTTTTGCCAGCAATATTAAATTAAATTATTTTCTGGAAAAAAAAAACACAGTATTCAAAGTGGCTAAACATAAAAGCATACATACAAAAATTCCATTATAGCATGGATAAGANAAAAAAAAAACACAGTATTCAAAGTGGCTAAACATAAAAGCATACATACAAAAATTCCATTATAGCATGGATAAGAAAAAATTACAACAAAATGATAAGTTTCAGAATAATTTAAAACATAAAGAAACTTTCTACTTTTTACATACCTATCAAAGTTGCTCACATAGTGGTAATAGGAAATGTTATTCTGAATCTTACATAGAGTTCAGCATATTGTATTACAAATAACATTTACTATACAACATTAAGCCACTATTTTTGAGTTGCCAGCTCTAAAACAGTGAAAAATTATTTACAACAAATCTGAACAATACACCGAAATTATGAAACCTTGGTTATTTTTTATACATTCAATCTTTGCATTGATATCAACACTTCCTTTAGTTCTTTAACCATTTTCAGTTTTTTTTATACCCAACATTTCTAGTTCTTTAACTTGTTGCTTAATGTTAGCAAATTTTATATTTGTTTATCTGATATTTCCAGCTTATTCGTAAAATTCCTTAACTTTCTCAGGTTTCCAGGGCGAGTGGCCACCCTGGTTAAGACAGATACCCTGTGACGCACCAAAATAAAGAAATTACACCACAAATAAAGAGATTAAAGGGCAAGAACATTCTGTGAATAATTAAAAGATGAGTTACCTGCTTTGATTGCAGGAAAGCCGTACTTTCAAGGTATGCAGATGGTGCTTAATGATGGCCTAAAGGAACAATTTTGAGTTTATGTCGCATCCTGTGCAAATACGTTGTGTAGAAGGCTGTGAAAATTATGTTATTCGCTACCAAAACCAGGGAATTTAACGCTTTATTACATTTTTATTTCACTGTTTCCTAAATACAAACTCAATTAAAAAATATATTTTTTCTGCAAACTTCAATTTTTCTCACTGGAAAACTTAAATCAAAATTTAGCTAAAATAATTACAAACATAAGTAGCTGACCAGGGCAAACAATTATACTGCCATCTATTGGCAAAAAAACAACTTCTGCCACACATCGGGAAGGCTGTCCTTTCACCAAACAATAAAGACAGTACCTCAAACCGCATGTACACTACTCAAGGCAACTGCAACAAAACCCCTACGACCCACTTGCGAACTCTGGGTTAATACTGAACACATCAATTTACCCACTACAGTCCGGAATTAAATCTAACAGAATGAACGCTTCAAGCATCGACACTAAAAAAAAAGGTTAATACTTGCAGCGATTTTTAGGGACTTTTTTTGTCTAGTTTCTGCTGTGTGATTTTGAGATATTGGAAGTAGATATTTTTTTAAAGTACGCAGAAGTGAATTGCACATCTGAAGTAATAAAAAATAATAGGCAAATTGCACAAGTTGGTGACAACGTACAAATTTTGCCATTATTTCATCAGTTGTGTGAAAATCTCATTTTCAGTTGAACTGTACGTAATTCCATGAACATATTTTAGAAACCACCATTGCACGTTGTCTTGTGTCTTGTCAACTGCTAGCGGTTAAGTATTTTTCTGCTGCTTCAGCTGCAGGGCATGAAGCGTAAATGCTGTAGGCGGCTTTGCCCGCCGAACATGCTCAATCTTTTCCACTCCAACTTTCACTCAGCCTTCATTCTTATACTATAAACAGCTGACAGTCCGACTTGAATCCATTTGCTGATTCAGCCCCGAATAAAATTTCACTTTGAACAGGAAAAAAACAGTTCTACCAATATATCGCGGACAAACAGCCCACAAATTGATACAATGCCAATTCAAGTGCTTTGCACTCACTCGTTGGTAAATTCATTTTTACAGTTTTCAGCCTAGCCAGCTACACTAAGACCAAGTCTCAATTACCATTTGTTGCAGAAAAAAGCAGTAATAATTATTCATTTAAAAAAAAAATGCAGTAGTCGCAATTAACTGGAAAGCTTGCAGGTTCAGTTATAACAATGTTCTGGTATGAAAAATATCAATTTATCACAATTTTTAGAAAGCCAAGAGTTCATAATGTTTAAAACTTAAAAGCAAACCAATTCCCTGATAGGTTACCACCAGTGCTGAACCTGTGGGTAATAAAGTTCGTCCACCACTTAAGTGCATACATAAATAAGCTCTTGGGCTTGGAATAACAACGTATAACTTCAACAATTTTTATTAAAATTCAAAAATAAAAAAGTTATGCTGTTAACCTATAAACTGAATATAATATACGCCTAACATTAGCACTGAGAAAAAAAAAACACTCCATGCACAAACAACACTGTTTTAAAACCCAGATGTTGTAAAACTTACCAAAATTCATAAATATAAAGAAAATTAGAATGTTTTAGTTTCATATTATTTTTTAGTTTAATTGGTTCACCATACTGTGTTTTTCAAACTGTTAACATACTAGTAAAAACAAAGCCAAATTAATTAATTCATATCAGAATAGATGCAACAACAGTTTTAATGACAATAATTTTACCATGTGTATATTAGCAGAATTAGGATGTATGTCCGCGTAGTTCCTGCAAAACACTACTCTGTAAATTTTAGTTTATGAACAAAACACAAAGCACAGAATTTAGGAAAGTTTCTTAGCTTTTTGATAGAGTGTGTCTACAACTTTCCCCATACTGTGTATAGTTTCGAGAGCAGTTTCATAAGTCTTATCCACAGGCGTTTCTTCAAACACAACCAGCACACCTTCCCCTTGATCGAGAATTCCATGGAATTTCTTGTCCAGAATCATTTGAGACAGTTTTTTCTCTACCTGATGAGTTGACAACTTGATAGACTGAGAGACGTAGTCCACCTGAACTCTCGAGTACGGTTCAATGATACGACAAAGATTCTGTTCGAGCATGTTGTCATACAGAGTTCCTAAATGAGCTTTCACGATAACATCATCCTCAAGTTCCACCTTAAATGTTTTTAATGCTTGCTGGAAATCTGCTAATGAACGCTTGTGGCTGGCTTGCGCCACACATTTCATAGCTTCAATATCCTTTCCCGCATATTTCAATGCCAATTTACCACTGATGATTTGCTGAACATCATCGGGATTGCCCAACATAATTTTTGACAATAGCATGTACTTCAAAGCTGTCAAGGCTTTACTGGACTCAACACTGTCATAACCCTCAAATGCTTCATAAAAATAGGAATACGCTGTTTTGAAGTCGCGTTCATCTGCAGCGTGTAGGATTCCGGACTGCAAATCCAAAGCTGCTTGTAATTTTGGTGGACAGTAAATGGCATTTGCTGTAGTCCGGGCAGACGTGAGTGCTGCTCTGGCCTTGGGTAGATTACTCAAAGCATGATAAGTTTTACTTTCAAGCAGTTGAACTTCTACCAACAAATTCTTGTCATCCAATTTTTTTAACTCTCTGAGTAATGTAGAACCCAAAGCAAGAGCTTCGGAAAACAATCCTGTATCGAAATACAGTGCAATAAGCCGGGCTTCGAGGGACTGGCGAAGAAATGTCCTCCTTTCTTCCTTGGCCCACTCAATACATTCTTTGCACAGCTGTACTTCTATACCTATTCCTGCCTCGAGGTCTAAAAACATATCCACTAGAGAACGCACTAATTTTGCAGCTTTAGCTTTACTTATTAAGCTAAGAAATGGTCTCGTGGCCTTAATTAGCTCCGCGAGGTCTTTGGCCTTACCCTCTTTCTTATACAATTCGCCAAGTTGTAGTATCCCTTGCTCCTTCGCACGAATTTTTTCTTCGTCATTTTCAGCTACTTCTTGCTCTTGTATAATTTTGTTCAAAAGATTAATACTGTCTTCTCTTTCATTTGAAGATGACACAGATATAGCACGTTCAAACAAAACAGCACCCGCCATGTTTAATTTAACATAAAAACCTACAACACTGCTCTGTCATCTGAGGAAAGATATGTACACAATAGTATATGGTCCACTTCTAGGGTATTTTAAACCAAGTTAAAAAATTAAAAGGCCATCTTCAGTTGGGTTTACAAAAGAAAATTTTTTGTTATATTATGCGTTATGACGTGTAAATGTGAATTAATTGTGTTTTGATAGGTGTTGATTTTCCAACTGAACTTAGCAGGTCGTGTGACGTAAGAGCAAGACTAGAAAACATGGGGAACATGATGGTGGAAGAAATCATAAGGAATGCGGAATTTGTTTGGGTTAATTACGAATAAGGTAACGTAAGGAGAGGAATGTATCAATATTTTTAACGGTAAGCAATAGTAATCAGGGGGTTGAAGAGTAATAATGCAGTGGGAACAGAATAAATAGGGAATTGAGACCTTAAATTTGGTGGGAGAGAAGTGGTTAGATATCTGGAGGTGTTGTATAGCCGATTGCTACAAGGGAGAAAATCCGACTACGCACCGGACGATTTTCCTTACGATATCGCATGTGTGGAGTCGTGCTTGCAACTGGATGTACTCGTCCACTTTAAATATCGATGCCTACGTGCTGTTTTGCTGACTAATATACTATTTGGTAATTCGAATGGTGCTATTTTCTCTACTTTTTTTTTTTTTCGGATTCTTTACGATATTAGCCAAGGAGATTAAGGAAATGTGTCATGTGACTTTATTTGCATGGCAACATGATTGTTCTGGAAGTGTAAATAAACGCATTAAAGAAACATCTATGTATACAGTTTTGAGGATATCTGTGTACTTACACAATTGTCCGCAGTGGTTTATCTCGTCTACAATTTTAATTTTCATGATCCAAAACTGAAAGGAGTGTCATTACAGCAATCTTTCTTCGTTGTACAGAGTTAATTGTTTATTATTTTCGCCAGCTATCAAAAATGGTTATGGCTGCCGCATTACCAGTTGACAGAATTCGCAAGGAAACCCATACCATGTGCAGCAAACAGTGAAGAACCCCAGAGTAACCAAGTTACATAGCTCTTCGCCTAGCTCTAAAATAATAACTTAGCAAAACTGGCAGGAAATATCATCCTGTGTGTATCAGACTTTAGTTGCCAGAAGGATGGAAGAAGGTGTTTGTGGTCCCAATATACAAGCTGAGGCAGGATAGAGAGAAGATTCGCAGATACAAGCAGGTGAGTCTCACATCGAATATGGGGAAGGATGTCTCCGTCATCGTGGCCGGTACAGCGTTCGGCAAATGACTGGTGATGTGCCGCCAGTGTTGTTAAAGTATCCGATGAGAAGGGTGATGATTCTATCGATGTTCCCACACATTTCACCAACGACTTTCCTTCGACAAGTGGCGTGAAGAAGGCATAATACACTGAGAATAATGACTACATGCTTACCCAGATTCTAATGAACTTGTTGATAGACTCAGATATTTTATTCGCCTGCAAAAATGCGGGGATCTCTCATGTATTGTAGGGATGTCTTCAATCATCGATGAACTGAAGGATCTGAGTTATATCAGATGAGAGTGTTGACTACTGTCTATGATCTGCAAACGTCTGAGAAACGTAAATATTGAATGTACACAATAATTAGAAAGATAGAGTTTATATAACAATTAAATAATTTAAATTTATATATACATTATTTAATGTGAGTTTAATTTCTTATACGGTCCCTGAAAGACTTATTAGTTCAGTGGTGTGAACAATCAACTGAGAGAGTCTGTTTTAGATATAATTTATGTGAGTGAATACAGGAGAAGCATCATGATTTAATATGAAGTACCATGCCTTACTCGGGACGTTTAAAATGGATGAGTTCTAAATGGCGATCGAATGAAATTAAAGAAATATATTTCAGGGATGTTTCACAACTATATGGTTGGCCTGGTAAGTTGGCTTGATAAATAAGTGTGACAATTTGGTATTGATAGCTCTGGTAAAATTGTTTTGCAAAGATTCTGCGAAGATATTTTCCATGGAAAGTGCATGGAAATCTCTTAAGTTTAAATTTTTGATGTAGATAAGGATGGTAACACATGATGTCGTAAAGTAGTTAGTGTTGAAGAGAATTATATTATTTTGAGTTACATTATTTGGTCTGAAAGGTATAACTACTAAAGCTGCAAGTGAACTTTTCGTATGTTGTTTTTTCGTAAACATAATTCAAGTAACCCGATGTTTACCGGTATGGCTGAATTGGGTCCCAGGGACATTATTTGTTGCTTTTAAAGATGTTAAATGCCCCTTTTAAATTATTTGAGTATAGAATTGAATGATAATCTAATAGTAAATTAATGAGCAGCATTACAAATTTTGTTTTGTTTTCCAGAAATCAGTAAATATTATGGCGACGTAATATTGGTTTATTTCCTTGTTTGTGTATATGTTCTGATTTTTTCCAGCAAACCACCATTATGGTTTTGTCCTTTCGTATGGTGAGAAATTATACTGTATTTGTTTTTCCGTATTTCAGTTCCCTCTCCACCTTTTGTCGTACTTGCAAATCACTTAAATATCATCAGTGTATACATATTTAATTGTGCCAATCGCAATTGTTTCATTGATATGTGTACACCACTTCATGTGAGTAATAAGTACAATTTATACATTTCACCAATACCAAAAGTCAGAGGCCACAATGAAATGTATTTGTATGTTTTTACATCTGATGAGACTGCCGCAAATAGTGCTCACTTTACAATGAGCAGCCTATAGGGAAGCAAATGTTGAATATTCAATAAAAATACTTAATAGTACAAAATAATTACGTGACTTGAGGTTCTTTTCTTCCAATCACAAAGATTGTAGCCTGTGTAGTGTATTGCAGCTACACCAGCTTTCTCTGTCGTTGCATGTCATTAGAGATGACGCATCTTAATTCTATGGTGTAGTAACAAAGGCTGTGTGATATGTTGCTTTCAGAGTAATTTCGTTGCACAATTGACAATATGAATTTTTGTGTGTCGGTTATTTTTTTTTATTACGAAGGTATCAATTTTTTGTTAATTTATTTGTTTGGCGATAATTTTTTAGCTTTCGTAAATCATATCATTAGCTTATAATCTGCAACATAAAGTCTGCAGGATTCGAAATGTCTCGAAAATATAACCATATAATTCTATATCTTTGATCAGTAAATTTAATCTAAAATACAACCCGAATCATCTCAGTAAATTCGAAATAAGTTCATGCTAATATATAATATCTTTTTCAACCAAAAATACAACATTGTATATTAAAGATACATTAACTACATACTGCTTTAAAAGAGGTTTTATTCCTTATTTTCTTTAATTAATTTTTTTAAACCATAACCTACTGAAAAGTTACAGATTTTCATCTCGTTATGTTTTCTCAATCAATCAATTAGCACGCGACAAATTTATAATTCGCGCGTTTTTATTTACCTTACACTAGTTACACATCCTCAAAAGCTTTTGTAATTTTCGTGCTGCTCAAGCCTGCCTGCCTGTGTATCTCATAGACTAAAGATGATTTAGACCTTTTGTTAGTCTTCTGCGCATGTACCCAACACCAAACATTGACCTACCCCATTATACACAACTTGTAAAGTTGCATTGTCAACAGTAATGAAAGTGTTTTTTTAATTGTAATATTTTAATGACAAGCACTATTATATCAATAAAATACATTTACCAATTTGAATTTAATAATACTATATTTCGCATTGGTTACCAGAATTATGCATACATCTCGAAGCATTAATTTACAAATCTGTTTTCTAACCTAAGATCTAAACCATGGCGTTTTCGGTACACATGGTGGCAAATCAATGTTTGGCCTCGGAGTTTCTGTTGTGCGCAGCCAGCGAGATCAGTCTACTGCATCTTTAGCATTTTGTGTAGCTGCAAAAGGGTTTAAATAACGAAAATTTTAATCACTGTAATTTTACATCCTGGTGAAAGAAACGACATTTGTGGGGTTTTCCTATAAGAAATTGTAGGTAATTTTACAAAATAGTTTCTCCTGTGGCGTTCTAGTGGCGATTTTTATACCTTCTTTACTTGTACAGATATCTACATTTACCTTTTTACACTCACTACAAATTTGTTTGCCGAATTTGGAGAATCAATTTTTCCAGGCGAACTAAGCTTGGGATAAATTCACGCTTAGGTTAACTTAAATATACAATGATGGCTGCCCTGCTGGTTTGTTAGTCTGTCAAAAATGGCTGACAAGAAGAAAGGGAAGAAGAGACGAGAGGTAAATTCTACTAAAACTTTTAAAATATGTGAATATAAGTTGTAAGTACATTTAGAATTTTATGATTTAATGCTACCACAGTGATTTTGGGTCTTTTGGTTTTAGTATTCTGTTTACCAGTTTTTCTAATGTAAGTGTCAAAAGGTCGCCGTGTACGTGCATATTTACAAATTGTCGTTCACTGTGTTATCTAAGGAGATAACATTAAATAATAGATTCTTTTTATTCTGGTAAAATTATTAGGAGTAATTAATTAAGGTGGAAATAACGGGGGAAACTGTCCTTAATTCGTTTGGAAAACTAGGATGAAGTTTCACGTCGTACGAAATTTCTTTGCTGGATTTGCAATAAGATACACGTGGACACGACATTTGAGCACAGTTCACGACATACGTAAAGGTAATACTGTAAAGTTATGAAGTTTATTATAATGAGTAAAAGGAAATTGTGTTTACATTAAAACTTGAACATAACATACTTCACAGAAGTAATTCATAAATTTGTTTTAGTAAAATAATATTACAGATGGTTTGTTGTAACATAACATACATTTTTTTATGCCTTGGAAGTTTTTTTTATTATGATTCAGTATCTAAATTACTAATTGGACTACTAGAGATTAAAACCCTTCAGGGCCGATCCACTGTGTGTAGTCTGTGTTCGAAAATAATTTAGCTTTTATTCAGATGTGTTTATAAAGTGCAGTCAGTGGATTTCCAGATAATTGTTGAGAACCATTTGGCAGGCCTTTACATGGTCAAATTCAGAAGGAACATGTAACGCACGCAGCAACACTCCATTTACCGCTCTCCAACCTCTCACCGGCATATAACCATCAACGATTGCTGTACAGTTTGGTGAAATTGAAAGCTTACAGCTGTCTGTTGATTCACATTGGTCTCCTTTTCTATGGCATTGTAGATCAAATATACAATGGAGATTCATGTAAACAAAGCGTCATATGATATTTATTTTTGTACTATCTTCACTGAACGTATTACTAAGCCCATTTTAATTTAATAAGGTAACCCTTGCAAGAGCCAAATATGCATTTTTCATAATGCTTGGACATTTCCTTCAGAACAGCCGTGGTTATTGATAATTACGCAGTTAAAGATTAAATTACAAGAGAAAGTTAAATAGATATTGTTATTTATTTTTAAAAACCTTCAACACAATAAGGATACAGCCCAAGGTAAATATCCTATAAAAGAACATTTTGCGTTTAAACAGTTTTGTTAGTAAATAAAATTTATAGAGTACATTAAAACGTGAATACCATTTTGGGTATTAATTTTTTAAAGAAATCTATTTTTATTTTTTTTATTTCCACCCTCGCTCCCCAAATCACAGCTTTGTTTACACCAATATTTTCTTGACTGCTCATTGTGAACAATACTTTGCGCACTGCCAGTTGCATACCTCAAACTGAGACTGTTTGTTCTTGAAGGGATCTCACTTTGATGTCCGACTACTGATGCAGAAAGGTTTCAACCAATCAACTGATCACTTGGTGTCTACGATAATATTAAGCTTGTAGCCCTAAAACTTTTTTTTAAATGTACGCAAACTGTATTTCATTCCGTCTATCTAAATTCTAGTTTATACAATGTAAGTGTGAAATAAACATTAAAATTTTTAACAAGGTCATGTCTTTTGATGTAGCTACAGTTAAAAAGCAAGTTTTTATGGTATAGTAACAGAATTAAGACTAGTAAATCTTGTTAATATGGTTTCCACATCTAGTTCTTATTACAAAACCAATTTGTTCGTATTTATCACAACACTCAAATATGATCAATAATACTCTCAGATAAGGACTGAATTATAGTTGAGGAATTAAATATTGTGTCAGACGATTTGGCTGTCTTTTGGAGAAGCCATTGTAACAAGTTAATTGTTTTGTTATATTAATATTTAGTTTATTTGTGTATGTTTTGTCCTACAGGTATTCATTCATTTATTTATTTATTTTAGTGACACTCGTAAGTTGATACGCATTTGGTACTAGTATTATCTTCCTTATATATTATTTGTTACTTGAATTTTATTTAAATTTGTGATCTTAGTTTGTTATAGGATCAGAAGCTAAGTTTGTGCCGTCTATGCAGTTTTCATGTGTGTTCTAAACATTTCAAAAGACATTCTATTTTTCTGCTTTGGCTGCGTATTCAAACATCATTGTGAAATTACAGTTATCAGTTTTCATGGAGTTTAGGACACTTCTCTGTGATGCAACATAGGAATTTCTGTGTTCTGGTTATTCAATTAAAGAATAGAAGCTGTTGGATTCGCACCCATTTTGCTACAACATTACTTAGGGTGATAATTTGAAATTTTATTTCAAACTGAATTAGATTGAATACAATGTATTGCTTCATTTAGATTTTGGAGTGTTTCAAATCAGCTGTCAGCCGACTCCGGCGAAGACGATGCCGTTTACGGTAATCAGAATCTTCTGCAGATTCACGGCCATACAATCTTGTTTAGTTACCTATCTTCCAACGTCAACTTTTAGGCTATGTATCAAATTTTTTAAAGCAATTCTGTTGTGGGTTTTTTTTTAAGTCTACCCAGAAATTTTTTCTTTCTTTGTATATTCATGATAACCGCACCAGCTAGCATTCGCTAATAAAATTCATAAACTTGCAAATTTATATAAGTTCAAAGCCAGTTAGATACGTGTAAAATAATGCTTATCGGGGATGGTTACATAAAAATTAGTTTTAACATTAGAAATACAGTATGAGTATGTATTAACAAAAATGTTTGTAGTAATGGAAGGTTGTTATTCTTATGTTATCGAAAATAGTATTTATCTACCTGTATCAAATCATTAAAGTAATTTTAAAATCCTTTTTTGTGTGTATTATGTTTGTGCTTCAGTGACACTGTTGTTTTGGACAGCCATTTTGCCTGTTGCTGTACTACTGTATATAAGTACCAGTACTTAACTCCTGTCGGTAATTTATGTGTTGTGCATTTTGCCCGAATGTTTTTTTTTAGCCAAACATAGCTGTTACTTAATTTTTTGAAAAATTTGTAAGTTATGGGATTAGTACTTATTATGGTTACTTTTTTTTTATTCTAGGAAGTATCAGAGGAACTCGAGAAACCTGCGAAGGAAGAATATACTATAGCCAAATGGATGAAGAAAAATGTCCCAACTAAAAAGACAAAGTTTTTAAATCATAATGTTGAATATTTTACAGGTTTGTAGGTTTTTAAATTGAGTGAGTGCTCACAAAAATTGGCTGACCATCAGTTAGAAAATAATGGAGTGTAAGGTGCAATGTATTGTAAAAGCTATGTGCTATGTGTGCTTACATCATGAACACCTTTGTCATTAAGTACAAGGCTGTGAAATTCTTACGCTTTACAAAGCAGCAGTAAAATAATTGCAAAAACTGGCTAGCAGAATATTACACAGAAAGATCTATACAGTAGATAGTGCTGTTGCTCCGACAGGTTAACAAATGATGATGTTTTTTTTTTCTATAGAATACATGTAGGCATCTTTCACAATGCAAACTACAAATACAGTTAAAATGTTAGTATTTATTTAACATTATTTTGAATGGTATAAAACAGATTTGTAAAGGAACACGCCATTTACGAAAGACAAACTACGAGTTTCTGATAGGGACTCCTAGATGGGTTGGCAATCCTGGTTGTTAAGGAAAGTGCAAAGAGTGCAAAATCTAATGGTGACGAGGAACATGAGCATAGAAATAATGTTAACAACGGTAGTTACAGATAAACTGAAAAAGAAATGTTAATAACTGGGAAAGGGAGATACAAACAAAATGCAGGTGTGTTCTATGCCAGATCAACATAGTAGCAAAAGTAGCATTTGCTGCGGACCCTGCACTAAATAGAAAAAATATTAAAATTTGTTTTATTAAGCCAACTGACTATTTTCATGCTAAATTGCATGCAGTGTGAGGTGAGAAAGTCTTATGGATACAGTTAGTTTAGTCTTGTCGTCATAAGCTGTAAAGGAAGTAAGTAAGTAGCACCATGGGTTAAATTAGATTGAAATATCTCACTATAATGAGTAGTGGGCATGAACCTTTTTGTAAAATATACATTTCATATATTATCAACAAATATTCTCATGCTACATTTAGATGTGTGTGCACGTGCGTGTGTACAATTCCCTCACTTGCTTAATCTAGTCCTGGTTATGTCATTCAAAAACTACATGAATGCAAATGTGTGCAATTATGATTAATGTAATATGTGAATTGATATTTATCCTGCTAATCTTTGAAACATGTCATCATTGTACTATTCTTTGATAGAATAAAGATTCTGTATTACGACAAACTGCAGACAGTATTTCTTTTTATGCACTGGCCTTCCTTTCTTCATTAATGCAGTTGTCTTTTATTTTCTCCATTGTAATGTAATGGCGTACCTGTTTTTGTGAGCACCCGTTCAATTTTTGTAATGTAACGAAGAACATGATTTTTTTAATGAGAGAATCTTATTGGGATTCAGATCTTGTATAGATGGCCGTACTAGTGTGCTGTCTCTCTTTAGGTGCCAAAGCAGTGGATGCCTTCATGGCATCGCCATGGGCCACGGAAAAGGAAGGCGTTGAGCCATACTTCACTACACGACTGGATGTCGTGAGGTATCTGGACAAGTGAGTGTTATTTTTTTAATAATTACTATTATTTATTATTACTTTATTTTGAAGACATGGGCGACCAAATATGTTTTGTTAAAACTAATTGTGAAACACTAAAGCCCTTCTTTAAAATGTTTTGAGAATTTTTTTTTTAATTATGTAAAATGTGTGTTTTCACTTAACCTACCTCATTTATAGTATTTGTATAAAATAAATGTTAATAACTACCAAAACCAATACTCTGTATGTTATAAGTAAATATTTGTTAACGTTTGTGCTTAAAATGTGCCCAAAGAAATGTTTTTTAAATGCAGTGAATAAAAAAGAAGGTTTGTACTGTAAGTGTAAATTAGGGAAAATTGAACCATTTTCATATGTAGAGCACTGGAGTTACATAAGATGTATAAGGCATTATTTCAAAAAGAAAACTTATTTACACATTTGTAATTGCAGAACTTCAGAGATAATGTCCATGTTCTGTAGATGTTCTGAAAGTTCAGATTTATATCGAGAAATTGTTTTTTGCGCCCGTAGATGCTATACTGAAATTGTTGCTGCTTGGTTGCATATTATTGCTTACATCACATAATCATATCTTCATTGAGTTGTATGAAGGATTGAATTCACATACAGGGGATTCTCTGTGCACCAAAAAACGTTTTTAGTGGTCCCAGCAAAATTCTTATATAAATAATGTTAAGTTATCATCTTTTATAGTTTATGAAATATTGCATTTGTTGAAAAAAATTTCCGGTACCTTTACTTAAGATTTCGTGCAAAGATCATTTGTACATGAAACATTAAACTGTACGTCCCCAAACAAAAGAAGGCCAATGTGTGCCATTATAACGTAGAAAAGGATTACATTTTTTAACAGAGAAATAATTCTGTGGTAAAACATTGTATAGGCAGGCTATATTTTTGTCTGTTGACAACTAAATCCTGTCAAGTTTTGGTTCTGCAGCAAAGACAAACTGACAGGATGCAAAATGTTATTTAAAAACTACACCTACCTACTCATCTCTGCAGACATTGTCCATTGTCGCCATCTATAATGCATGCACGTGCAAACCTAAGCTTCTTATACACACACTTTCTTTGCAGACATCTCATTCTACTACTTTAATTTTAATTCAACTTTTTGGTTATGAAGTAACCTACAGTGGTTTTCATCACTGTGTCATGCCAGACATATTTCTATAAGAAACCAACAAATTGCATGTGCAAGAAATTCATTAACAAGATATCATATTTTCAAGGTATGGTGAAAACGTGGCGAGGGTAAGCTTTGGTTTTCTTAAGCAGTCGTATTTTAGCTCATATTAAAAACAGTGACATGACAGAAGTGCCACATTTCCTTGATATCTATCTGCCGTTCGAGGGTGGCATATCACCTGCACTTTATTTCCTCCTGAAAAATATATATATTTCCTTGTGAAAAACGTTACTTTGGTGATGTATTCTTTTTTTAGGTGAGTTAAGGTTAAATGTTTTAAATTGATTGTTTACAGTAATATGACTTTTTTTTTAAATTCCCATTTTTATTGTGTTTATTAGCTAAATTTTTTTCACAAGTAATGTGCAGCTACTATACTGAACAAGAAGTTTTATTGATCTGCATGACACGGCACTCGTATACTAAAATCCTGGGNATATCACCTGCACTTTATTTCCTCCTGAAAAATATATATATTTCCTTGTGAAAAACGTTACTTTGGTGATGTATTATTTTTTTAGGCGAGTTAAGGTTAAATGTTTTAAATTGATTGTTTACAGTAATATGACTTTTTTTTAAAATTCCCATTTTTATTGTGTTTATTAGCTAAATTTTGTTCACAATTAATGTGCAGCTACTATACTGAACAAGAAGTTTTATTGATCTGCATGACACGGCACTCGTATACTAAAATCCTGGGTGTATGATCATTTTTTGATAGTCCTCTGAAAATAGTCTAGAACATAACAAGGATACAATAATTATGGAGCAATATGTCAACTATCACGTGCCAAAATAAAATGAGGGAACTAGTAGATTTAAAAAAAAGTCTGATTTAAATAATAAAATTTATTCTTTTGATTTTTTAAAAGGAATCAAGATTTTTATTAAACACTGATTCTGACCACGAGGGTCTAAAAACTCTCAAAGTCAAGACACTGTGTCATTAGAGCAGAGCCTCTTCCCCGCCATCCATCGGCATACCGAAAAACAATCCTCATGTTTCGCTGGGGAAACTAGTCAACTCTCGATTCTATGACCCTTCACGGTACCTGGGAAAAGGGTTGTTATTTCGAGAGAGCCATAAATGGAATATTGTTTTGTGTTTCCCCCAAAAAAAAGGATTGTTATTTTAAGAGGGTCGCTATTCCGGAGGTCTTTGAATCGAGAGTTGACTACTGTATTCACACAAAGAGAAGTATGCCAGATGCCTGATTACCCTTTTTTTTACTAGGCAATGTATGGGGATCATCCTACTTTTTTTTCTGTCTACCGTGATATAGTATGATCAAATTTTTACTCTGTGCTGATGTGCCTGCGATGTCACTGTACATGTTCTATGTTCTTTACATGCCGATGCCTTAGCGAGGTGTGTGTGCATTTTGAAATTTTAATATATTTTGTGGTTTCGACGTTTTAATGTATTGCTGCATCACTGAACTCCAGCAAGTGTTGCAAGTTCCACTATGCAAAAATACAATGAAATATACTCGTGGTAAGATACCTACAAATATTCCAAGTAAGAAAGCAAATTGTGGAGCGTGTCCAAACGTAGTAAGAGCCTTATAACATTAGGCAATATGCGACAAAAGTACATGTTCTGTGTGTGAAGATCATTTCAGCTCTAAGTAAATGTGTTGTTTTCTTACCATAATTGCACTGGTCTAATTAGTAACATGGTAGGTAATGTTTATTTAATTTAAAGGCAGTGCCTGTATGGTCAACGAGAAAATGCTGTTACGTTTCATAAAAACTTCATGTGGTTTACACTTTAACACAGGTATGTGTTTGTTACTAAAATATGAAAATGTTCTTTGTTGTATATAAATACTAATGATATCTTGAAAATGGACATGTGGGGAGAAAAATGCAGAGGTAATGCGGAGATAAGCTAGCAGATCGCCGACGAGAGGATCTCCGGGACTAAGAAAGCGTGAGAGACGCGCCTGGCAGTGACGCNAGTCAGTCGTGGAGAGTCGTCATCGAGTCCGAAGGGTCACCCCCGAAGGAAGACACCAGCTGTGTCCACGACGCCAACAAGACCGAGCCGAGGGCCTGTGAAGGGCCGCCCAGCTGACCAGACCTCAACCTACCGCCGGAACAATCTCAACAGGAAACACAGCTAAGGAACAGCGTTCGCCTCTCAAGGAGCCTTAGAGTCCCCAAATTCGCGCTTAAAGCCCCCAACTTGCAGGTACCGTCTCAGAGGGAAATGTCTATTTTTATATTGTTATTGCCCAATATAAACTTTTAAAATGAAACACCAAGTTATTGTTTACTCCTATTGAACATCCAAGGCACCTATAGTCTGCACCACAGAATGGTAACTCGTACCCTACGAACCACCCTGTATACCAGTAGCGTCAAAGTACGTGAAATTCTTTTCAAGGGACAGGCCGCAGTCTTACTCCATATTCGGCAAACCAGTTCTCAAACCGCGGTTCCCTGCCTCTCCTTCGCGGGATGATACCAGGAAGGACTAAGCACAGTTCACACAAGAAGAAACAGACGTCTGTTAGACTAGTAACGTGTTTTATTCCGTCCAGAATAGAACACTGTGACCTGTACTCTCCTGCTGTAAATCAATGCACTGATTAACTTATGGAAGGTAGAAACGAAAGACAGGTGAAGGGGCCTGTCGGTTTGAAGAGCATTGCCTGAAGGGTGTGCTAGTAGAGCAAGAGCAATGAATTAAGTAGTTTTCAGAACTACTAAACCCTAACTGAAGCTATATTGTCTTGAAAGGACTTAAGGAGGGAGTTATGTGGTGTGGGATTGGCGTCAAGTGTTTGGGGATGGGTGGGAGAACTCTTCGGGGCTGCAGCGCGTGCTTGAAGAAGTCCGGCATTGGTAACTGATGATCACTGGGTGTTTCTTCATGAGGAGGAAGAGAGCAGACAGAGCAGAGAACCTTAGTGCTAATGCGAGCTGCTGATATTAACTGCGGTGGTGCAAGGCCATATATCCTCCTGGTTCCTTCGGCCTTCGGATAGCTTCGGCGGGGTGGCTCCTTCCTTCGTAGGCGGAGCTGCACTTGCTGCCATCTCTCTCAGGGGCGGCTGGAAGCAAGTCTTCCTGGTGTGCGGGTGGTATCGACTGCATGAGCTTACGAGCAGCTTTACTGGCGTTGACTGGTCTCCTTTCCCACGGGGTTTTGTTTAGGCAGGGACGATTTATAATGTTCTCTTCCTTGAGGGCATTCCGCTCTCCAGGCATCCACCTTATCTATGGAGATGGAATGCTGGCCTGGGTGGCTGCCATTTAGGGTTTGTATCACTTCTGGGGCACGTGATGATACGGACTTGCAGCAAAAAGAAATAGTCTCTCTAAGCGTCGCCCGTTAAATAAAAAGGGTGCATGCCACAGTTTAATTATAAGCATCTGTTGGTATGCAAAATGACTGCATAAGTATGCCCTGGAATATATTGGAAGAAGTGCTGTTACCAGAACAAGCAGACAGCTATAGTTGATCCGCTTCATAACAGATGGCANCTGGAATATATTGGAAGAAGTGCTGTTACCAGAACAAGCAGACAGCTATAGTTGATCCGCTTCATAACAGATGGCAGACACGCTGATATTGATGTAACACTTTTCAAAGTAGTTTAGTAGGCGTGTGTTCCAACAGAAGGCATATGCAGCAACACTCGTGTACAGTAATAGTAGCGACATCACAACCACTTCAATAGATCAACCACTAAGGTTGTTGCAATATATGAAAAACTAATTTACGAAAATTTTTAAAAATTGTTTTTTTGTTTTATTTATTTTTGTTGGAGATGAAAGGGGTCACAAAAAGCCACTGCGGGCGCATGCACCAGTCCGACAAACTTTACCGATTTTGGCGTGTATGTGTGTGTACGCGCATGTGTTTGTGTGTCAAAGCTGTGAATTATAGGTAGGAATATAAATAAACAAGATTATTCATTAAAACAATTCAATATAATATTAACAGTTAAAGACATTTAAAGAACCATTTTCCCTTGCCACATCATACAGGAGTTTCGACAGACTAAAACAGAACATTCCATGCAATTTTACATGATGCTAACATGACGAAGGTGAATATTTCTNAGGAGTTTCGACAGACTAAAACAGAACATTCCATGCAATTTTACATGATGCTAACATGACGAAGGTGAATATTTCTAACCATACTTTAAAGAAAAACATATACATACAATTTCAGTGAAATTTTTTTAACTGGAACAAAATTACAAGATAGAGATTTGCAGGATGTGTGCTTTATAGACTTGTGATATGAAGAGATACTGTCCTTGAAAGTTTGATAAGAATCTTTAGGAATTTATTTATTATTTGTTAAAACTGGATAAATTACTCTTTCCTTTTTACAAAATTTTATTAAGGGGAGTTGTTTTGTTTGGTCTGATGTTAATAATTTTTTCTGGCAGCCTTCGGTTTACTAAAGTTCATTTAGTTCAATTTGCTAAATTAAAATTTCATTGTCAAAATTTAAAAAAAAAAATTGAAGGCTTTTTTTAAAGTGGATTGTATGCCAAGATACTAAATTTTAGTCCAAAGTTCATAATATTTGTTTGCTAGCTGAAAGTATAACTTGAAAAGTTTCTCATCCCCTGGGTACTATTACAAGAGTATATTAATGAATGATTTTAACAAATTTTACACAGCCATCTTCGCAAAACTTAATCAAAACATGGCAAGTCAATGTTAATTATTTTGAGGAAGGCCATGGCTCGTATGTGAAGACCGTAGCTGCTGCTTGACATACCTGGTCATACCATTGCTGCTTACTAGAAAACAATAACAGCACAAATTTGAAGCTTTTCAAGGCCTCCTTATATTCTGCCCACTCTTTAGCTAGCCTGTCAACATCTCTTTTGGCCAAATACTATAAATAATGATGGAGCAGCGTCTTCAAAGCTAATTAACTCTTGGGAGCCCTAACTTTGTGTTCAGGTATGACAGAACTGAGCCTAAAAGCCAAAACTGGATAGGGTCTTCCAAAATGTTCCAAAAAATAGATAACGCATAGAAAAACCNAGAACTGAGCCTAAAAGCCAAAACTGGATAGGGTCTTCCAAAATGTTCCAAAAAATAGATAACGCATAGAAAAACTAACAAAACTGCAGAAAAATTATACAGTAAAGCTTCGCTATAACAAACTCCAAGGGACCCAAATTACCACTTGTTTGTTATAATGAAGTTCTNAGAACTGAGCCTAAAAGCCAAAACTGGATAGGGTCTTCCAAAATGTTCCAAAAAATAGATAACGCATAGAAAAACCAACAAAACTGCAGAAAAATTATNAGCATAGCATTTTGGCGGGACCAAATGGTTTGTTCGTACTAATGAAATGTTCGTTGTAATGAAGTTCGTTGTACTGGTGCTTTACTGTACCAGAATCCAAAATAAACTTTTGAAAGTGCTATACATGGATTCCTGATTATAATAAAATTTAAACTTGCAGTTTATACTACTATATTTAAATTACTACAGAGAAATGGAAAAGTAAATGTGTCCCATTTCTACTTTTTTCATCTAGTCCGAAGAATTTAATTGTTACAGTTTGCTATATTACATACATAGCAAGGTCAACTCTGTGGCTGTGGTAGACTAAGGATTAAGTGCATCATCTTCAAACACTTGAAAATTTATTTGAGTATGTTTAGGGCCTCTTGCATACATTCTCATGCTCCCTATGATCACTAAAAAAGCCTTAGTTCCCCTATTAGTCTACCCTAGACGTAGGACATTGTAGCAATATTTATACTGTCGGGACCTCTGCCCTGAACACGACTTTGAGCTATTTTGGCAGAACCAAGAGTCTCCCACAATAGTGCAATGGCTAGCAAAAAATTTACTGGAAAAAGAACAAAGGTATTATACTAAAGACCTACTAAACTTAATAGAATAGATTTAATATTTTTGGGAGGTGCACCTTACGAAGTAAATAACAACCATAATTAATTTAAATCAACATAAACCAACGGGGGGCATAGCAAAAAAATTTGCACAAATAATACTCTAATTCTTTGGGGGAAAAAAATTAAGTCTGTAATATTTGTAAACATTGCAAACATCATTGGATAAATATGTTAAACATATGTTAAATTTAAAATGTCGAAATAGAAATAATTTTAAAATAGAATTCCAAATAATAAATGAGGAAATAAATTATTTTAGTAGAATAAATTATGTACAAATGTGTGTGTTTTTTCTACATTTTAGGTGGAATCAATACAATATTTAAGCTATGTATTAAAAGGCATTTACGAAAAGTAACCTACAGAGTTAATTGGGTTAACTTGGTCACCTGACCAGATCTATTCAATCACTAAGGGTTAACCAGGTTGTTATTGAATGCTGAAATGCAATTTAGGGTTTCATGATGGTGGCGATTCAAAGTAAACATGAATATTTAATGGGTTTATTAAATGCTGTGCTAAATAATGATAAAGAGTTTTTGCCAAATAATTTTATGTCCAAAGGGAACTTAAAAACAAACGATACTGTATTAAACAGTACCTTACTTAGTATTCAGCATCAGGTTAATATAAAATTGTCTTCCATCGTAGCTACTTGAAAAATGCCTCCTGAATGTTCATCTAACAAAAGTACGATATTCACGTGCTCCTCTTTAACACCGCTTTTATGATTGCCTTTTTTGTTTTGGTTGCATTGTTTACATATTTTTGCACCATTTCACTTACGTCATCTGCTAAGCCCATTTACCCAGGTGTCAAGCACTGTTAGCTCAGAGTTGATTGAGTTAACTTGGTAGACTTTCCAAACACTAGTAAATTTCAATTGGGTCACTTAATGAACTGTCTAAGTGAAAGTTTTACTCTAACTGGGTTAACTGAGTGACTTTTCGTAAATGCCTACCTATAAGGTGTTACAGTAAATCCATGGTGCATGTAAGTATTTATGAATTGTATGTGATTTCTTTTAAGGATGTTGAGGCATAAATTTTTCCATCGTGCCAAAAAAGTTCCAGTATCTGAACAAGNTATTTTTGGGAGGTGCACCTTACGAAGTAAATAACAACCATAATTAATTTAAATCAACATAAACCAACGGGGGGCGTAGCAAAAAAATTTGCACAAATAATACTCTAATTCTTTGGGGAAAAAAAATTAAGTCTGTAATATTTGTAAACATTGCAAACATCATTGGATAAATATGTTAAACATATGTTAAATTTAAAATGTCGAAATAGAAATAATTTTAAAATAGAATTCCAAATAATAAATGAGGAAATAAATTATTTTAGTAGAATAAATTATGTACAAATGNAAATAATTTTAAAATAGAATTCCAAATAATAAATGAGGAAATAAATTATTTTAGTAGAATAAATTATGTACAAATGTGTGTGTTTTTTCTACATTTTAGGTGGAATCAATACAATATTTAAGCTATGTATTAAAAGGCATTTATGAAAAGTAACCTACAGAGTTAATTGGGTTAACTTGGTCACCTGACCAGATCTATTCAATCACTAAGGGTTAACCAGGTTGTTATTGAATGCTGAAATGCAATTTAGGGTTTCATGATGGTGGCGATTCAAAGTAAACATGAATATTTAATGGGTTTATTAAATGCTGTGCTAAATAATGATANGGTTTCATGATGGTGGCGATTCAAAGTAAACATGAATATTTAATGGGTTTATTAAATGCTGTGCTAAATAATGATGAAGAGTTTTTGCCAAATAATTTTATGTCCAAAGGGAACTTAAAAACAAACGATACTGTATTAAACAGTACCTTACTTAGTATTCAGCATCAGGTTAATATAAAATTGTCTTCCATCGTAGCTACTTGAAAAATGCCTCCTGAATGTTCATCTAACAAAAGTACGATATTCACGTGCTCCTCTTTAACACCGCTTTTATGATTGCCTTTTTTGTTTTGGTTGCATTGTTTACATATTTTTGCACCATTTCACTTACATCATCTGCTAAGCCCATTTACCCAGGTGTCAAGCACTGTTAGCTCAGAGTTGATTGAGTTAACTTGGTAGACTTTCCAAACACTAGTAAATTTCAATTGGGTCACTTAATGAACTGTCTAAGTGAAAGTTTTACTCTAACTGGGTTAACCGAGTGACTTTTCGTAAATGCCTACCTATAAGGTGTTACAGTAAATCCATGGTGCATGTAAGTATTTATGAACTGTATGTGATTTCTTTTAAGGATGTTGAGGCATAAATTTTTCCATCGTGCCAAAAAAGTTCCAGTATCTGAACAAGNTGTATGTGATTTCTTTTAAGGATGTTGAGGCATAAATTTTTCCATCGTGCCAAAAAAGTTCCAGTATCTGAACAAGAGCTCAAAGCAAAGCTCAAAAAGAAAGAGAAGGACAAGAAAAGTGATGGGGGTGATAAACGCAACAAGAAAATTGAAGATGAGAAAGAAGATGCAGAGAGCAGTCACGCAGAAGGAGAGAAGAAAGATGACAAGCAGGGTGGGAATGCAGTAAGTTGCATGCCATAACTGTTTTCAGTAGTGCAGGTTTTCATAAATGTTTGATGATTTAGTAATTGCTTTCTCAATCACCTAGGAGGAGAAAGAAAAGAAGAAACGCAAGATTCGCCTGGAAATGCATTTAGAACAAGTATTTGTCGATGGCTTGGATGCCTATGTGTGGATATACGATCCCATCCCAGTGTATTACTGGTTTTTCGGGATGTTATTGGTGCTTGGTGCAATAGCTATTTGTCTGTTTCCTTTGTGGCCACAGTCTGTCCGGTAAGGTTTGATTGTGCTGTAGTCTATTAGTTTTTACTGATGCTGCAGATTAAGCAATTATTGTAGTTAACAAGATTTGGGGTTATAAATGTTATAAATACTGTATTTCCCCAGACCTACAATGTTTATTCACATTAAATTTGATAGTGCTTTTGCCAAAAAGGCAATTGTGATGGTGTTGTGGTCTGACCACTCGCCTCCNTTATTCACATTAAATTTGATAGTGCTTTTGCCAAAAAGGCAATTGTGATGGTGTTGTGGTCTGACCACTCGCCTCCCACTATGGTGAACCAGGTTCGATTCCTGGTTGGATCAAACTCATATTTTTGCATCTGAGGAACATAGTAGGCNTGCTGCAGATTAAGCAATTATTGTAGTTAACAAGATTTGGGGTTATAAATGTTATAAATACTGTATTTCCCCAGACCTACAATGTTTATTCACATTAAATTTGATAGTGCTTTTGCCAAAAAGGCAATTGTGATGGTGTTGTGGTCTGACCACTCGCCTCTCACTATGGTGAACCAGGTTCGATTCCTGGTTGGATCAAACTCATATTTTTGCATCTGAGGAACATTGTTATTTACCTGTAGCTTTTCTTGGAGCATTCCAGTTTTTATCACCATTGCATGTTTTTGCTGCTCTATCTCCACATCAGTTCACTTTTGTCAAATGTGATGATTATGCAGTGAAGTGTGGAGGAAAAAATGAAACTGTTGTAACTAGAGTACACATTGAGATACAACAGTCAAAAAATATATATATCAAAAGACTATCTACATTACAGAAAAATTAGTATTGTCTTGAAACAACTGACAGTGAAATGTGCTCTATACCATCATAATCCCAATGAAATACATATTACATAAATATACTGATAAAAAGAAATATAGGCTGATAACATTTGAGCAATTTTTAAATCAATCTTTAAAGAATGTCACTGCCCGAATGTGCATGTATTAAACAGACGCATTGAGAGACATACAACCAGTAAAGTTGATAATGATGTGAAAACAATTCTATCTTTTTATTGTTGAATTAAATGTGTAGGTAAACATTTGTGAATACTGAAATTATTTATTTTGCTTTATGTTTANATTTTTAAATCAATCTTTAAAGAATGTCACTGCCCGAATGTGCATGTATTAAACAGACGCATTGAGAGACATACAACCAGTAAAGTTGATAATGATGTGAAAACAATTCCATCTTTTTATTGTTGAATTAAATGTGTAGGTAAACATTTGTGAATACTGAAATTATTTATTTTGCTTTATGTTCATTAATGCATATAAGTGTAAGAATCAGAAAATTTGTAAAATATTTATATTTGTAATAATTTTATACTTTTACTTGCCTGACTCTTGAATAAAGTTATCATGCCCATTGCAATGTTAGTTTCACATATTGTGGAAGAATACACAATGTGTGTACAAGTATATCTTAAGTGCAGGGCTTTCAAAAGTGCTTAGTTTACCATGAACAGCCTATGGTCTATAATGGTCATTTCATGTTTGATGTGCTATAATGATATAATATTGTGTAACAAAGTAATAAAGCATTGCTCAGAGCAGCCTGGCTTGCACAAGGTAAGTAGCAGCAGGCAGTCTGATGGCTGGGCCCAAGACTGGTAACCATGTATGGTTGCTGATAGAACAGCATAGTAACATCATCACGCCAGTAGCTGCTGACGCAGCCCCCACTTCAGTTCCCTTCGTCCAGTTGCATACACAGGATTTTATTTTGGGAGGCGATAAACCTCAGTGTCTGAAGGGGCCCGCGGTGGCTAAGCAGTTAGCCTGCTCGCCTCCCACTAAGATGAGCCAGGTTCAATTCTCGGTGGGGTCACTCCGAAATTTTTGCAAGTGGGAATCGTGCTGCTGGTCGGTGGGTTTTCTCGGGGATCTCCCGTTTCCCCCGCCCTTTCATTCTGGCGCTACTCCATACTCACCTCAATCACCCTCATCGGCTCTTAAGACCTCGGTTAAGAGCCGCCCACATCTCTTCACTCACTCATTCTACGCCTGAAGTAAGCATTTTGCACAGTAAAAAAATACCTTTTCCCAATGTAAAATATATTTTAATTTCAAGTATGTACACTCTCAAGGGAAACTCATTGCTTTTTATTTCAATTTTCAGTACACAATTATCAGTAAATTTTCAAAAATTTGTTAATATTTTGACTATTTTTTGGAGGGGTTGCAGTTCCATTAGCTCCCCCCTTGGGTATGCCTTAGCATCCACCGTAGCTGCCCATCAGTTCTGCCCATCTAACAACTCAATGTAAGATTTTGTACATGAAAACCTGTCATTATCAGTTCACAAACACAGAAAGGGACGATCCAAACACAGCATGTGAAGACAAATTATCCAGATTACAGCAAAGGTTGATGTCTCCTGTATGCCACAAGATGTTCCAAAGTCATTAACAAAATTAATTTACAGCTAAATTTTAATCAAAAGTCATTAAAAACAACAAAAGGCTACAAATGGCTGACAGTGTGCAAAATGTAGCAGTTTTGTAGCGCGCACATGCTTTTTTTATTGAGTATCAGACAGGGAATCTGCAGTTTCATTTTTCATCACTGTCTCATTCCTCTGTTTGTACCATTTCTGTCTTNCACATGCTTTTTTTATTGAGTATCAGACAGGGAATCTGCAGTTTCATTTTTCATCACTGTCTCATTCCTCTGTTTGTACCATTTCTGTCTTTCCAAATAGCATTATCTTCAACCCAATTGAGAGAACAGGAGATGCTAGTCCTTTTTTTAAACCCTCATGACAGCTCTCTGTTGTTTAACATCATTTTCCCGTCCATTGACACCACAATTCCCAAATTCCAATTTACTGAAATTATAGGAACGTTCACTACTACACCCACGACATACACAGATATGGTGTTTATATTTTGGGCACAGATACTAGCATCAGAGGAGGGAGTTATTGCAATGAGTGTTTAAAAACTGATAAAGCTGTGAACACAGCCCTGGTGACATGTTGATGAATATTATAGTCGTTTGTATTTTTGTTAATTTTTAATTTTATCTCTTTAAGGCTATACAAATGTGTAAAGGCAATGCACAGTTTTTTTCCTCTTACAAAATTGTCCCCCCCCCCCCAACTTCTCCCTCCACTTCTTCCCACCACATATGTAAGTAATTTTTTGTGATAACATAAAATTTAAAAATAATTATTAACTAGTATGTTTTTTTTTTTTTACAGGAAGGGTGTGTATTACTTAAGTGTGGCATGTGCTGGGTTCCTTGTTTTCATAATTGGATTGACCATCTTACGAGTCGTAATATTCTGCATCCTGTGGGTTCTAACAATGGGTAAACATCATTTATGGCTTTTTCCAAACCTTACTGAAGATGTTGGATTCTTTGCATCATTCTGGCCTCTGTATCAGGTATGACATCACTCTAGAGCTGTACATTTTGTATCTTGCTTAATTTTAATCATAAGCATGTTACCATTAAACCCATTTACTGTTTCGAGGACATCTGTTTGGCTTTTCATTAGTCAGAACTGCTCACCATGGGAAATTCTTACATGGGGAGCATGATGGATGCTGACTACTGTGGGGTGGGATTTTTTTTCACGTTACTGTTTTAATATTGTGTAGAGTATAACGTGTAACAGTGTTGCGTAACGTAATTGCGTACGTGTGCGATCAAAAATTTTAGGAAAGAGTTTTTTTGCTGTTTGTGTTGGAACTGGATAGAGAGAGAATTTTACTTCACTTTCTGTGAGCTCAAATACCCTAATCCTTACCATATCTTTTCTGGAACACTGGATCTGCCAACTCTGCTAGNTTCACTTTCTGTGAGCTCAAATACCCTAATCCTTACCATATCTTTTCTGGAACACTGGATCTGCCAACTCTGCTAGTTATATTGAACAGAACATACACAGGCAGCTTCCAAATAATACCAACATTCATGGGAGCAAAAAAAAAATTTCATTTTTATTAAATAAATCCAACATTGTAGGTTGGTAAGTAATGTGGTAAGAATTTAAAAATTANAAAAAAAAATTTCATTTTTATTAAATAAATCCAACATTGTAGGTTGGTAAGTAATGTGGTAAGAATTTAAAAATTACACAATTAAAAGATAAATTAATATATTTATAATGTATAGTTTTATTTAGTTATGTGTTCTTACTGATTTGAATTATTTAAAAGAAAAAAAACTTGTATGTGCAGACTCTGAATTTACTAGGCTACCATCACTGTATTGTGTAAAGAAAAACTAATAATGATAAAATTGGAGTCCGATTCCTTCGCAATGTCACCATCCTTACATTATGTCTTTGAAAAAATTTTTTGAATTATAGTGCTGCAGCTATGTCAAAAATAAATAGTCTGAAAATCAATTACCTAGCTCTTGTAACTGCAAAGAAAATGAAAGTTCAAATTTATATGCTCCAGAAAAAGCAAATCACTGTTCTTTAAATTCTGAAAATAATTAAACATAAATAGTTTTCTTTTCGAAAGATTGTCATAGTTCCCAACTGGCACGTTTCGTAGTTCTCTCCGAGTTCAAATCTTATGCGCCAACGATAGCATCAATNTCTCTCCGAGTTCAAATCTTATGCGCCAACGATAGCATCAATCCGTAGCGCTTCAAACCTCGGGTTTGCATGCTGCATTAAAGTCAGGATTAGAAATTCCCAAAATTTTTAGTAATAGCAAAGTTTATGCTTGATTTAAGGCAAAACAATTCAATTAAAAGCTGGATGAGCCCCTCTGGCTCTAAGAAAGACGTAGTGACACCTCACTATGAGGGCATCATACCAGCTTCAATGGTGCCTATTGCTAAGCAGCGCCTTGTCTTCACACGTCAGGAACAACTCAAAATTTAATAATNATACCAGCTTCAATGGTGCCTATTGCTAAGCAGCGCCTTGTCTTCACACGTCAGGAACAACTCAAAATTTAATAATCGGCCTACAAACCTCTTGTCTTCTCCACATGACCTGGTTTGCCTAACGTAATTCTCAGTGTAAAATTAATTTGAAAAAACTTACCAAATTATAACAAAATCTAGTCAGCTGCCAGGCCTCAACATAAGATAATCACAGCTCCAAACCACACTCATCAGCTATACCAGCAAATTTTCAATTTTCCCGGTCCACCGTAGTTTGCCACCTGACCGCCAGGTTTACTACCAACAGCGCCCTTCCACCAAACCGCAGTATCCTACAACTCGCCGGCGATAAAGCTGGCCTAGCCAGCAAAGCGTAGCGATCGCGCAACCACGTGGAGACTGTGTCGTCCTTCTTTGTGTGCGCGTGCCTGTCAACAAGTACTACACTGCGAGTACTTGAATTCCTGTCCTTTAATATATTTTTGGTAGCCTGGCGGCCTACTTGCAACCTTCAATTTAATTTTCATGTGTGTAGCTAGTCTTTCAGTTATTACCTGCAGCTCCAAGCCTCTCATCACAACACCACACAAACGCTGCTCTAAATACCACATATGGACAACCTCTTAGAAATTAGTGCCACTTGACAACTTGAAACGTTTTCTGGAGGAAACAGTTTTGTTATCTGAATGATGCCCCTCCTGACAGAATTAGGGGGAGGGTAACCTATCCTGTACGTTGTGCTGGCATGAGTCCATCGTGGTCAGCTCTGTGCTGACAAACTACCCTCCTGCGTAATGCAATTAATGAAAGATGTTCAGTGATTCTACAAGTGATNGGTCAGCTCTGTGCTGACAAACTACCCTCCTGCGTAATGCAATTAATGAAAGATGTTCAGTGATTCTACAAGTGATAAACATACATACATACATACATTTTGGTTATCTCTCGAGTTAACCAAAGTTCCAGACATTGAGGTCTTTTATCAATACCAGTAATGCCAAATTTCATTTCAAATTAAAAACAGTGTGGAGCTTTGGGGTTTACGTACAAAGTTTTGTAAGGCACCAATATTAACTTTTGTGCTACAAAAAAAATATAATTAGCACGTTTTATACATGTTATACATACAATTCTGACGTAGCTTGTATATTGGACTTATTTTCCATGGANATATAATTAGCACGTTTTATACATGTTATACATACAATTCTGACGTAGCTTGTATATTGGACTTATTTTCCATGGACCTTTACATAGTATTGTGCACGTGACTCTTGAGTACCTGGCACACAGTTTCCAGAAGGCTACCTACCAATTATCAACATTGAAGAAGTTACACTGTGTTGAAACTGCTTGCTTGCGTGCTTGCCCGTTCAGGCTGCAGTGTTGCTCAGTAAGGCGTTAGATGCCAATTTGGAAACAATGAGACTAGAAAACTACCCATAGAGGCCACTGAGTGGTGCAAATAGACATGGTTCTTACCCAAACCGATGTAGGCTAACGCTGAGGTCATGGCAAACCCAGAGTTGGTCCTCGTCAGCGGTCTCACCTCGCATGTACACACTGATAGACTGGGTGGTTGAAGAACATTGGGGCTTTGCTGGAGTAATTAGAGGCTACTGGCTTCCAGACACTTCCATGAAAACACGTAGCTACAGCATCAGAATAACATGTCTCAACAAACGGGTTTTGGTAGCTGAAACCAACTGTAACCTGAAATCAGGACACCCAACTGCATTTCTCATTGAGAAATGTACTTCCTGCTGAGTCAATTTAGGGAGGCCATCAAACCAACAGTCCTCTCACTCTGAGGAAAAACATGCCACTCACTGACTGCATAAGATGCAAATAACAGGGTCACACCAAAAACTGGGATAAGTATTCTTTGTGTGTGTTAATTTCCACTTACGAGAAAGCTATTCTCATTAGAAAAAGCATTTTTCTTAAACAGTTAGTAACCCATTTCTATACATGCATGCATGTCATCAGTAACAAACAAGACATCAACAAGAATGCAAACAGCATAAAATATTGGTTGTAAGCGTAACCATGCATAATTTCTTTATTTGTGGATTTTTGCCTAATTTCGTGAGAAATCTTCCTTGAATGATTATTAACGCGTTCCTTGAACACACACTGTGTTTCTGAATGAGATGTAGTTAAGACTCTTCCCCTCCCCAACCAAATGGCCTTTTAAAATTTCTGTTTCATAAGATGGAAGAAAATTGCAATAGACTATAGAACAGTTAAAAATCGAAGGAATGTAAAAGAAGAGTTTCATGTATGAATATACAAAGAAATGACAATTATGATTATTAAGTGTTATTAGTTTGTTGCTATTTCCTAATATTTACAGATATTAATGTTTCTTAATCAATAATGTCTGGTCATTATATGTACTGAATTATGTTACGTGTAATAATCTATTTCCAGTATGAATATAAAGGACCAAGTCAAGGTTCAAAGTCAAAGAAGAAAAAGAAGAAGGAAAAAGATTCTGATAATGAAGACCAAGAAACCCACGACCAAGAAATACAAGACCAAGAAATACAAGACCAAGAAATACAAGACCAAGAAATTCAAGAGCAAGGAACTCAAGATGAGGAAAACAAAGATCAAGAAGCTCAAGAGCAAGATACTCACAAAGAAGAAAAGTCTGAAGGTGTCAGGTATGGTTGCATAGTAATAGCTTGTTCCAAGTGTGTTTCAATCAGAGTTTAGTATTAAATACCACTCTTGATATTGCAGGCCTTCGGAGGAAGTTAAAGATGAAAGGCGGAAGAAAGGAACAGAAAATTCAGAAAGTGAATCAGAAAGTAGCCAAAATTCACAGACTGGCAAGGACTTTGAAATGGTTGATAGAGAAGAAGTTGAATCGTAACACATATTTCAGGTAAGTTATGACAAAATTCTGTATGGGTTATTCATGGTAAAGTAAGCACTTTTGAAAGCTCTCTCTTTTGGAATAATGGTCTACAAACATACAGTAGAAAGACGATTATCCGAAGTGGTTATTCAGACAACCAGTTGTCCGAACTCGTTTTAAAAATAAAGAGAATAGAAAATTACTGTCTCTTTCGTCACAGTGTTTCCCTTACCTGCGGAGGAGAGACAAGCACTTGCGTCGGCTCTTGTAATGTGCCCTTTCACGTGGTGTTCACAGTAAACATATTCGGGAAAGAGAGGATTACTTGTTAACTGACTTAATTTTTTTATTTTATGTACATTGTCTGTTTTGGATAAGCGTACTATGTTTTATGCATGTGTTATAAATTTTACGTTGTGTGAAAATGATTTTTTACAAATGCTGTTATCGTAATTTTCAACATATTTTCGTTATCCGGATTTTTGATTATACAAATTACCTTTGGTCCGTATTAGTCTGGGTAATCGACTTTCTACCGTATTTTATTTTAGCCGTAGACGTTAACTTCTGAGTGTGGTGGGATATTCACACCGTGTTCATTATTTACATGGCAGCATTTATTTAAAAAGGTGGTTGACGGATAAAAAATGGCTGAAAGGAAAAAAGTAACTATGGCCTTAAAAGTGTTCATTTTACCTTGAACAGTCTATACAACTCCATTTCCTGATATAATGTGAGAAAGAATATTCTCTGTGTCTAAAGTGTAATGTTAATGTTAGAAGCTTTTAATTAGAGATGGTCCAAAGCCCATTTTATCAGATATTACCAGTACCGATACTTTGTGGCAGATCCTGGAGATAGTACTGATACAAATAATTTTGTTTCTAATTCTTTATATGGTGTTTGAGAGCATCAAAAAACTTTCACAACCTCGGGAAATATGCGCTTTACACAGTTTGCAAATGGCTTTGTGGGGAGCATCTTGGTTAACATTAAAATACTTCCAAACTTCACTTTTTCGGTTTCCTTCCACGTCAGTCGCCAAATGTTTACCCAGTATTTATTATGCAATGCAATATTTTTAATTTTCTTGATAAAAACATTTGTAGGCCTAACCATCATGAATGACCATGTACAAAAGAATTATGCATGTGTAATTATGGCCAAGAGATTAATTTTGTCTTGTAAATTGACGCGTCTGCCAAAGAATGGGGCTTCACGTCAACTACGTTTTTGTTTCTGCACAAGTCAGTTGTGCAGGTAGAGGGCAGACACTACTGTGGAGGCATCTGGATTATGGCGCGTTAAGTTGTCGGCTAGGAATAAAGCCTGTGAGTGCGAGGTGATGTCTTCGGGCGACAGGAATGCGTGGGGTGGCTGGCTTACCGCTGGCATTGGTACTCCGGGGCAGTCCCTGGTTCCAACCCTCGAACATTGGCTGGAGCAGGCGGTGGGGCAGGGCAGGCTGACCTTGACGTCGCCTGGCTGTTGGTGCATCTGCGGGGTGGCTGGAGCTGGGTTGGCTGGTGCTGGTGTCCCGGCAGTCAACGTCTCGTGGGCTAGCTTGTCGAATGAAATCACCCCCAGTGGGAGTGGGATCTCCCATCATAACAGCTCTACTGTGGGGTGGGCAGCTCTGGGAACCCTTATCGGGTGGCCGGGGCTTGTGCTCTTTCCCGGGGGAGGGGGGTTAAGCAGCTGAAAGTTGGTTATATGTTGATTACTCCGGGGTTGGCGATATGTTCTGAAATGTGAGAACAGCAGCTGCCGTCCATTTGTTTCTCCTGCTCGCTTGTCAGTGGGCGGACGTCATGAGCAGGAGGGGTACTACGGGCAGGAAACAAACCCCTAGCTACTAAATCAAAGTTCCTGGGTCAAGCAAGTTTTATACACTCTGGAGGGAATAGGTTAGCTGACCTAGTTGGTCCAGATGCTTCATCGTGTCTCTTTCTAGTGGTTGGAGCTCTACCGTACATGCACACCTGGTACCTTCATGTACCTGGTTTGCAGTAAGGGTGGCCGTCAACTTTGTGGTATACGAGACGTATGTGCAGTCCTGATTAGGGGCTGCCTGCAGTCCTACTCTACTTCAGAAACAGTTGCCAAGCTGCGGTCCCCTGCCCCTGCCGCTCCCTTCTATGGTGTCGCTTACCAGGTTGGGGAAAAGGCACACACTACTGTTGTAGAGACTTTAGTATCAATGAAATTGTTAAAATTAATAATAAATATTAAATTTTTGTGACTCGTGTTGCTTTTGGTAATGTTATTGGGCACCTTAGCAATTTCAAGATAAATACCCTTTTCAAAGAGTATGCCTCGTCAAGAAATCAGACAATAAATCATAAAGACACATTCAGAAAAATACTTCAAATAGAACACAATACACTCCAACACTACTCAAATAAAAGAATTAATTGAAAGTATAAATGTATTTAATTGGATATTTAATCAGAAAAAAAAATTTTGAATTTGCTTTAATTTGTATTAAAGAAATCAACTTATAGTGTGCCCTAATAAAGTGAATGAATTACTGAAGAATATTACTTGGATAAATTTCCGTACACCCTTTACTAAGCAAGGAAAGAAAATCAAACAACCAAAGGTCCTCGGTCGCTCTATTAATATCAATATAATTTTTAATAATCTGTCTGACATAGGCAAATCTTGAATAACTAAAAAAAATCTTAAACTTGGATAAAGATGTTTACTGTTCAAAATAATTAAATGAAACTAAATGTTTTCTTGAAATCAACTAAACTCGATCTAGAACTTAAAGACGCTATACAAACGGCCTCTGGGTAAAATTAGACCATCTTTAAATGATTTTGAAATTAATCAAATTTAAATGGTAATCTTGCCCATGAAAGAGATGTGTTATCGACCTCACGCAATGTGGAGTAGGACGCCAGTCGTTGCACTTAGGGCACGCCACGTACTTCGGGATACGTCGGCAGCTTTCACACTAATATTTCCTATAGTGAGCGCCAGTTTGGGACTTGCCTGAGTCCACGCTCCCTATCCTGACTTTCGACAACATTTTGGTCTGCTAAACTGAATAAAGCTACAGGTATGCTGGTCTTGACGCCCTCGGAAACTGGAGCTTTCTGCAGACACTTCTACTACTTGGTCGGACCAAAAGAGACTCAAAACGACGTCTTATACACAATATATCGCCGTCTTCCCATCACGGTAAAGGTCATAGACCTTGCCATCGTGAGAGATAAAACTAGGCCTAAATTAACTTCCAAAGAGAAAAAAACTGATCTATTGTGCTAAGCACTCCTACGGATTAAATGCATAAACATTGCCTTGTCAACCAAATTAATAAACATACAAAAATAATCTAGCTAAATCTTAGAAATGCGTGACATAACCTTAAATTAACCAAAACAAAATTTATCTAATTATACTATTAAATTTTAGTTACATATAAAATCATGAAAAAAAAAATAGTAAACACACTGAACTGCAAAACTATTATATTACAACAGGTTCACTTCAGAGCAAGGAAACACAGAGGTTAGCTGGAATACGTGTTTTACTTTCACGAGAATAGAACACGGTGACCCATACTATGTCCTACCTCTACACACACTAGGTGTTCAACGTACTTTGTATGAAGACAAGACAGGTGAAGGGGCCTGTCGGCTTGAACCTGTCTTGAAGAACGGACGAGAGCAAACTAGTAAGTAGCCGTGAAAACAACTAAATTGTAATTGTGGCTGGTAGTCTTGAAGGGACCTGGGGCACCACGTGTGGTGATACTTGACGGCAAGTGTCAGGGGTAGCGACGACTTCGGCTGCACTTGTAGAGAAGGCGTAGGTGAAGAATACTGATAGAACTCAGTCTCGGAAGAGTCCTCAGGAGGACTGTAGCTGTTAATAGAAAGCCTTAGCAGAACTGATGCTTAAGGCGAGCTGCACGAACAAACTTGCGAGGCGTTAGACCCTTCATGTCTCAGGCGCTTCAGTTATCTTTAGCTGTCGCCCCTCAGGTTCGAGTCGGGTTGTGACTACTGCCATCTCTTGACGATGTGGCGGTAGGGTGATTTTTTGCAGCTGTGTAGGTGGTATCTGCCGCTCGCTTAGGGGCAAACTCTTGCATGCTGGTTGCTGCTTCTTAGCGGGATTACAAATGGCAGGGGCAATGATGTGACTTCATTTTACTACGTTGGCACTGGCCTTGGAAGCGGCCAGTCGGGGTTCGACTCCCTCGGGGCATGTGACACACATGTGAAGAAGTGGTCGAAACGAATAGTGGATAGGAAGTATCGTGTGCCAATAAACATGGTGGTATTTTTGTATTATGTTTGAAAGTTAAATTTATTTTACACAAATTTTAAGTGCACATTAATCAGGATACCAAGATTGGAAGCACATTAAACTTACTCAAAAAAAGTTATCGCACTGAGGACATTTTTTTTTTATTGTGGATAGGATAGCAGATATGCCTTTTCAATACGTATTTTGTGTTAGATTTATTGACCTTTCTTTCTGCTGTACACTTGAATTTTGATTTGTTACAGCACTTTTTGTTAGTCCTGAAAAGTGAAAAATACTGTATTCAAACATGTTTAAAAAAATGGCAGTTGTAATATAATTTCAACAAATTTTCTTTTTGTTTTCAGATATGCCATCAGGTGGAAAATTATGCATTTGTGTGTGAGTGGTTGGTTGATGTTTGGAAACTGTATGTGGTAAGGTCTTATCATGGTTGCCATAATCATAGGGACTTGAGGAGGTTTCTGCATTTTAAATGCTGGTTAATTTTTTTCCTCCATTGCATTGGTTTTTCGGGGCAACTACAGAAACACAACTTGTCTACTAGTTGGCATTTGGTTCCATTTTTTATTGTTTTAGTAAGTGTTGTTTACTGTCAAGATTCTGAATTAATAATGTATCAATTTTTAATTTTATTTTATTTAAATATACGTTATATAATTCTACAAGAATTGCTTGGAAGGCGAAAGGAATGTTTTCCCGACAGTATTGCACTACATTTTTTCTGAGTTAATGTATTGTTGATGGAATAGAAAATTCTATAAAACATTTAGGGATATTTTATTGACAATCCACAATGTTCCACGTAGTTTCCACTGATAGAACCTTGGGATAATACCCTTTTTCCACTTGCAAAACTGATCCTGCTGATATTTTCCAGAATTTAAAATTGAATAGTTGTGTTAAAGGGATTGATAGAGTAAGTCTGTGTGTATTTCCTCAGGCATGCCAAAGCAAGAACATCGTTGCCAGATTTTTGTGCATAGTTTTTCCTAAATAACCGGGAGCACCAAAGTATTTTCACGTCGGTATAAACGCACAGGATGATGATCTGTAATCTTTTCATTCCATGTTAGAAAATATGCATGCCTTCACTTTCACAATGGTCCAATTTTTTTCTGAGAGAAATACCGTGAGTTTGTTTATGTTGGTTTACATTGGAAATAGGGAGATCTTACCATCAGATTGAGGCAAACAAATAGGAAAGGACTCTTGTCCTGTAGTCCTTCATAACTTGGATATGAGATGCCCAGAAATGCATGAATATGTTTGGTGGAGGATATTTGCTTCAAAACGTAGCAGTTATGGCAGAATGACCAAGGCACAGCAAATTGCAGTTCTGTTCGTTTGTTTTCAGTTATATCTGAGTGCGGATTGCAGGCCTTCCTAAACGTGCATGTGCATTTGCTTGGGAATCGCTTCTGGTTTTTGCTAGCAACATGAAATTATTTTTGTCTACTTTATACGATAAATGGATGCCTTTTTATTTTTCGTGCATAAAAATAGTTTCTAACAAACAATGTTTTTAAAATAGAAAGTTTTTAACAGTTTGTTTACTTGTGTAATTAAATCATGTTTTTGTAAGTGATAAGGGAGTATAGTATTGCTTTCCCTGAATCGTTAATGAAATAGGAGGGAGAGTAGAACAAAGAAATGTGGCTACTTGTGGCAGATGCAACTACGGGGGGTGGGGGTGTTAGGACCAAGAGGACGAGAAGGCTGGTGATGAATAAAGGTATGGTGGG
>NQII01002754.1:217719-233589 GCA_002778355.1 Clitarchus hookeri
AGTGTGAGGCGGGGCTAGATGGGAGGGCAGCAGAAGGGAGTGGAGGGGTGTGGGTGTGACCTGGTGGTAGGGAAGGAGCAGTGTGTTAAAGTATCGAAACCTTGGCTACCTTTAACTTTTGAGGGATGATGAAATTACAGCCTTCTAAACTTGCACGTTTTGTTACCAGATCATCCCGAGTTATTTAGAAGGCTGTGTAGTGTGTGCAGTGTTTTGTTTTGGCCGTCTTTTGTTTTCATGTTTATTTATGTAGCTGCAAAATGAAATTACGTTACATTTTTCCTGAAGATATATTTATAATTACGTTTGCAAACATGAGTTCCTTCTTTGCAATTATAAAAGTAATAACATCATGCTTTATATGCTATCAAAAAAAAATTTTACATCAATTAATTTTTATAATGTATGTGAATGCACAATTTGGGTACTTACAAACACAATACCACCAAAAATATTCACTTTTATGGAGAAATTTTTTTCCTATTTGTAAACAATTTTGTTTGTATTAGTTTGCAGCAATGACCCGACGATGGATGTACAAAGACTGGTTGTAAATTGGTCGGCTGGGAGACGTACGGATGGATGCGACGGTCTATTGTAAATCCTGCCTTAGACGTTAGACCCAGCCAAGCAATAAGGGGGTGCACTTTACACAAAAAATTGTCCGTTTTTAAGAACTGGGACTACTTTATTATATTAGTGTTAGAGCTGCAACAGCACTGATAAATATACATTGTCCATTTTATCAGCTTGTTGTACATATACACTTGGTCGGAAGTGTACGTAATATTGCTTATCCCAATTCTAAGCCGAGACGTAATTTTGGAAGATTCAAATTGATAAAAAAAAAAGGTCTGCTTACAACGTGGTAAATACGGTAACACTTCAGTATTGTATTAGATAAACCAGATATTTTAACTCTACATTTTATTTATAGCTTAGAATGAGTCTTCAAGTTATTTTGCAAATTTGTTTGTGCCTTGGTGTGTCCACACTTTTATTGTGATGTCCGGTCTCAAGATACTTGTTTTACTCTTTGCAGAATTATTAATGGGATTGATGCTTAATTTTATTTCTCAATACGGTAAGAATTGATTGTACAGGCATTTTTTTTTTATTGGATGGTCACACCTAACGTAGTGTATTCCAGTTAATCCTGTTAGATTTTTTTTAGAATATCTTTTCATGTTTTAAGTAATGTTAACCGAGGTGTTAATTTTGTTATTTTAGTTATTTCTTTAACTCCTGACATGCATGCTATCACTTGCATAGAGCGTAACTATGTTAATGCTGCCGAGACGTGTGTAAGAACTGTGATAGTCATGGCCAGAGGACATATTTTGATGTTTGTTAATTTTGACTGATTAAACAGTTATGAACCAATGTAATTATGTGCAATTTATAGTAGGTGGTTCTGTCCTATGGGAGGGAGGGGTGTTGTGTGTTTTTAACCAGTGGAAAGCATAAGAGCAGTATTACCTCTCTTTGACTTCAAGTTTGAACCACCCAGATGTTTTGGTATATTTTGTTCTAGATGACGCTGGCTTGTGTGATCAGCATCTAGCTAATATTTCCCATTTTACACATTGTTTGTTGATCATTACCTTTACTGCTATATCGATAGACGTGTGTTTAGTAAACATCGGATGAAAAAAATACTCACTGGCAGCGTATGTATGCTGAAAAGGGACTCCAGAACTGAGAAAATACTTCCTGTTTTTTGCAATCTTTTCATATTAAATGGTAACCAGTACCTCTTTTTTTTATAAATGAACAAATACAAAATTACTATTATATTTAAATAAATGATTACATGACTGTATTTCTACATCATTTAGCTTCTGGTGCATATCGCATATAAAACTGCCAAATTTTAGGTCATTTTCACCAATGAATTTTAAGGAGTTTGAACTTAAGTGCATTCCGTAACATACTGGAACTCAATTTTTTCGTTAAGCAAATTTAAATTTTTCCTTACCAGTTTCTGCAAGATATCACCATTAATCTCTTTGGACATGAAAATAAAAGGGCGCGGGCTCTTGAGAAGGAAAGTAATTTACATAAATAGTAATGATTCCAGTTTCTGTGCTGGTCTCATTGGACATGAGATAAATATAATTATTTTAAATACATATAACTTTGACTGGAAGATATTATCTTATGTGCTAATTCCTTGGAATTTTAAAGCCAATAAAAGATTTTTTTTTTTTTTTTTTTGGGATGTTATGGGGTAATGTTATAATGATTGTGTGTGAATTTGAATCAAACTAGAATCTCTCATACCAATGTGATTGTGAACACTATTTAAACACTTGTGTGTGTCTAATTGTAAATGTAATCAAAAATTGTAATATCAGTTTGTAGGGTTACTTTTGTTGCTATGAGCAATTTACAGTAATAACGGCCAGTTGCAAAAAAAAATGTTAAGAGATAATATTTGATATAACCAACTGATGTCTTTCATTGCCCCAACAAGTATTTTGCAGCTGTGCTAGATTGTAGGAAATGCTCACTGTAAGAATGGTAGAATGTTGTGGTAAACTGGTTTTAATAACTTGACAGAGTCTTTGGTGAACAATTCTGGAAGAAATTACCTTCTGTTAGGCCTAAAATTCAGTGGGCCAACTTTTCGGAAACATGGAATATATTCAAAATTAGCTTATCATATTCCCAAAAAATAAGTGTTTATATTTCAAACTCAATTGGGCTTGTGGAAAGAGACAAATTTTTCATTGTTCTTACTAAACAAAAATTATGCAGGAATACAAAACAAACCTTTACATTCCTCGATGTTTTCTACGGATGCATTAAACAGAAGTATTTTTATTTCAAGTTGGTCTCTTTGTGGCCAAGCCAATCTAGGTGGTTATATTTCAATCATGAGCCAGTCTAACTGAAGGTTGCACTTATTTTTATATCATATTGTTCAGTCATATACTGTACCCATGTAGTGCTGTCCTTGAATTATTCGTTAAAGCAGCCAATATAACCTACATTTGTTACTCTTGAATTGGTTGTTTCTATTCTCTCACCTGGGATAACTGCTGTATTTGTAAATAAAATGATTTAAGATTAATAAAAAATTACTGTATTTTGCTTGAATTACAAAAGTTGTATTGGAACCACTAAGACGACATTTCAACCTGCCCTGTAGACCTGCTAATAGCCCCTTATGAAAATACAGCACGTAACAATAAAAAGTATAAATACATTCAAGTAAATATTTTGTTTCCTTTATGGAAAATTCACACTTTTCCGCTTAATTTTATTTTAAAAGTCGGTAATTTTTTTTGTCAGTAGCATTTACTTGAAACAGTTTTGTATTGTTAGGTGTTTGGGTATTTTATTCATGAACAAGGCCTGTTTGTAGAAAACAACATGTAGACAAAACCAAGTTTAGCTAATCTCTGGTAAAACAGAGGAAAATGGTAGAAAACAGCAAGATTCAAACTCAAGTTTTATATTTGATGAAACCATCTTTTTGAGAGTCAAACTTAAATACTCTTCATTGGTGAAATTGACCCTTTGTTGGAGTGGGCTTAAGATATCTAAATTATAATTCACATTCACTTGGTGCAAGATATAATGTGGTGCGAAGCCTAATCACTTAGTTTTGTGTACTTAATTGTGTTGGTGCTGTATTTTATATATACTAAATTTTTGATTTTTTTTTTTTAAGTTGTTTATGATAGGGGATTTTTTATATTCAGTATTAATGTAGAGAAAGTCACATTTGAATTTAAAGGCCTGTCAGTGCAAGAATAAAATATAATTTTATGATTAAAATATTATTTTTAATAAAATACATATTAACCAACAAAATATTTGCAAATATGGTATGTTGTTTTAAATCTTGCGTCATCTTTGCCATTATCTAAAAACCGTTTTAAAAATGTACAATAGATGAACATTTAACTAAAAACTTATCTTACTCTGTTAGTTAAATTTCTATAGCTACATATTTAATAACAAAGACGTAAAGTAAAACCTTCTCTAAGCCATTTCTAGGTATAAAGTTTTCCTGGTTTAATAAGTGTAAATTTTTCAGGGTGTTTATAAACATCTGAGTGTGTTACTGTAAAGTATATGTGAGGAAAAAGAGACTTCNAAGTGTAAATTTTTCAGGGTGTTTATAAACATCTGAGTGTGTTACTGTAAAGTATATGTGAGGAAAAAGAGACTTCCAGACATTTTATTTAGCCAGCTTAATTGACAATAAAATTAGTGAAATGCGACAAAGTCAAAGGTACTTCAGAAAGTTAATTCAGACTTAATTGTATGCTTGCTTGTTAAATGAAAGTATGTTTATTCTAAGGTATCCATGTTCAAGGATCAATTTAGTCCAGAGAGACAAAATACTAAAGTAAGTTTGGAATGGAATATTTAAGCGATAGAGTCCATAATGAAAATGTAATACAAAGTTTTAGCAGAGAAAAAGTANTAAGTTTGGAATGGAATATTTAAGCGATAGAGTCCATAATGAAAATGTAATACAAAGTTTTAGCAGAGAAAAAGTATGTTGTACAAGGTGAAGTAAGAATTAGGTTTTAGCACATACCTCTACATGTTGTATGGACACAAACCATTTGAATGGTTGCTGGTAAATGTACCTCGCAGAGTAATGCATTTCAGTCTCTGATCACGAGGAAAACGCTGTTTGTGTCCCAATGTTCACTTCAAATACTGTAGTACCCTTTCTGTTAGTGAAAACATTTGCATGTAGGGTTTCTTGTACTATTCCACAGTTCCACAGTGTAAGTTTAAAGTATTGTTTACCTGGCCACGTAATAAATTTAAACAGAAGTTCTAATCATTGGTTACTCTCATTTTGTTTCCCAACAAACTTTTCCTGGTAAAGTAAGTTCTGGTTTGCTAAGTGCTGGTTAAAATAAATCTGGCAACCATGCAGCGATGTTTTGGTTTGCAACTAGTATGTCATCTGCAGCTTATAATGTGCTGGTTAAACCGAGTTTGTTGCAAAATATGAAAGGAAGCACCAGTAATAAAACTGTTTTAATCAGGAAATCTTGCCACTTCACATAATGCATTATTAATTTTTGTGATTCAAATGTGTTTCTGTATTAATGAAGCCAAGACAAATGCAATAATAATACATATTCATGTAGACTTTTGAGAGTGGTTATTGTAACATGTGATTCCAATACATGGTAGTTTTTAGAACTGTTGCCCTAATGATTACACATTAGCATTGTGTATTTGACATGTGGAGGTATTTCGATAAACATTTTTTCTGTTTTGTTTTCGGCATCGCACGTAGACTTGAAAATATAATTTCTNCATGTGGAGGTATTTCGATAAACATTTTTTCTGTTTTGTTTTCGGCATCGCACGTAGACTTGAAAATATAATTTCTGTCTGATGTAGGTATTTGTTTCTTCTGTTGTCATACACTGTTTACATTCATGCCTTCTTCAACAGTGCGTAGTCTATTAAATAATAAAGGCTGGCTTGGTTTCAAGTTAAAAATAGTTCAGGGAANATGCCTTCTTCAACAGTGCGTAGTCTATTAAATAATAAAGGCTGGCTTGGTTTCAAGTTAAAAATAGTTCAGGGAAAATTTCTGTATGTTAGATTTTCTAATAAATGGAAAAACAAACATCACTTTGTGTTTAGTGTGCTTGCTGAAAACACATTAAAATATTACATGCAGTTACCATAACCTAACATATTTTAAAACAATTTTAAACTTATTTTCTCCAAACTAAAAACAAAAATAGTTACATATTTTTATGAAATTCTAAAGTATGGTTAATATTTTCAAGCAGATTCACAACAGTTAACTTTTTTCAAACAAAATACAACAAAAAATGTTANCTAAAGTATGGTTAATATTTTCAAGCAGATTCACAACAGTTAACTTTTTTCAAACAAAATACAACAAAAAATGTTATAATTTATAAAAAAAAAAATTGTTGCTTCTAAATAATTGTGGTTAATTGATGTAATCAATACTTTTGTCATGATCATTCCCATATAAGTAACCATTTTAAACCTTCTGCTAACACTTAANTAATTGATGTAATCAATACTTTTGTCATGATCATTCCCATATAAGTAACCATTTTAAACCTTCTGCTAACACTTAAACAAATTAAATGAATAAACATGACATTACATCAGTAAAGGAGGAGTAACGTACGTAGTAAATGTTCTGATTAACCCAGTAATAGGAACGTATTTGTGTGTTTAAGATAAGTGTTGGCTCCAGGAAAATTAAATGTTGGTTATTCATAACCATACATTGAGAAACAGAAAATGTCTCTAATCAACACTTAATGGCTTTATTTTGGTTAATGTTTTTCCACAGAATGATTTGCTCCTGTTAAAATTATTTTCCAAAAAGTTTAGGCTTGGGGAAATAAATTCTTCACAGAGTACAAAAGATGTAATTTTTTACTATCTGTTGGGAGTTGAGAATAAAACTTCAAAGAAATAGAAATTTGAGTCATAACTAGCATTTTAAAATTATGCAATCCTGTTACAATAAGTTGATGTGAAAACACTTGGGTAAGACAGTTTTTTAATTTCAAGATGATATGATTATGTAAATTGATTGGCAATAGAAAATTTTCAGTGTGCCGTGTGATTTCCAGGAATAGAATTATTTTAAAAAAAACATTCTGTTTCAATCACATAATTGTACATTACTTGGTTTCCTAATTTGTATTAAAACTATGAATTCAAAGAGTCATTGTAGCCTCATGTCATCACTGAAAATATTTATAGGTTGGTTTTAAATCATTTGTTGGAACTAACAAGTGCAGACGTGTGTGACTTCAAACAATTTTTTCCCATATGTGTAAATATACAGGTGTGGTGTGAACAGTTGTAAGTAATCCAATGCTGTTGACATCAAATCTGTGGCAATCATGTGAGCCTGTTTTATGTAATGGAACTGTATCTACCTTGTAATAATTTTTATTATCTACCCAATGACTGCATGTAATTTGTAAAAGATTATCCTGTATTACAAATGTTGTTATATTATAAAAATTGTACATGTATGTCAAACTTTTAATTTTATTCACAGACCCAAGATGGATTTTACCACATACAGTTCTTTTTTTTTTTTTTNCATGTATGTCAAACTTTTAATTTTATTCACAGACCCAAGATGGATTTTACCACATACAGTTCTTTTTTTTTTTTTTACCAGAAATAAATTTACACTGTTTCTTCTCATTCGTGTATGAAGTTAAGTTGATGTATATCTNTTTTTTTTTTTTTTACCAGAAATAAATTTACACTGTTTCTTCTCATTCGTGTATGAAGTTAAGTTGATGTATATCTGGGCTGTGTTAACGACTTTATTTACACAAGAGACACTATTGCACAAGAATATAGTTCACGGTTTGCCACAGGAAGGGTTCCCGCAGTCAGTAAAAGTCAGGAATTTGAGAAATGGTCAGCAAAAGTCATGAATTTTATAATATATAAAAGGACAGGAATTCAAGTACTCGCAGTGTAGTGCTTATCGACAGGTCCACACACACAAAGGACGAGACACTTTCCACGCGGTTGCGCGACCGTGACGTTTCGCTCGCGAAGCCAGCTTCACCAGGCAGCGAGTTGTAGGACACTGCAGTATGGTGGAAAGGCGCTGTTGGTAGTTAACCTGTCCGTTTATATATTTTTGGTAGCCTAGTGGCCTACATGCAACCTTAACTAACGAATATTATACAATTAGCCAGAAATTTTACTTAAAAATGATTTTGGTCAGGTATAGCAAGCCATGTAACATTTTATAAATTTACTATAGGCATATATAAGAATATTCTCAACAATGTAGTCAAGTGTTACGAGGGACAAACGAATCCACACAGACGGAATGCTAGTGGCCAGTGCAGTCGTGCGACAAACACGCTTCTTCTTAGCATTGCCTATCTTGATTGGCTGGGCCCCAGAATGAGCGTGGAATAAATGTCGCTGATTCAACTTTGTGTAATGAAGTGCTCAATTAACATTTTCATATAACTACAGAAGATTACAGTGTATCTGAAATGGATGAAGCAACCATTTTTGGGGAGTTGTGGGAACAATTTATGCAGTGCTTGTTTCAAATTCCAATTATTTCTTAGTGATATTGTATTTTTGTTGGGTGTGGTTAGTCAGGATTTTTATATATTTTTTCTGTGGAAACCCTGACATACTTATTGTATTTACTCCACTAACACCAGCATATTGTTTCTCAGAAAAAAAAATTTGAAAAGTAGGTAGGAATGAGAGTCTTGTATGTCGTATATGGAGATGATATTGTAGAGAAAAATACAGGACTGCAAATAGTTGGGTTTATCATAATGGACTGCATCCTCTCCCCCCCCCCCCNATATACACATATACACACACACACACACACATACCGACAAGCACATAGCTACGACATGGATGGTGCGAGCTACAGCATTTGCAGCAACAAAACTGACTTCTGTTAGACTGTTAGCAGGGTGGAATCTGTGTGTGGCTTACACACTTGTTGACAAGCTGTCCACATTTCAAGTTTTTAATGTTTTCTGTGGACAAGTAACTTTTTAAGTGGTAATTAAATTAAAAAAATTATTTGATGTTTTTCTATTTATGCATCTTTATGTCGGAGATGTGGTGTACCATGAGGTGAGTAGCCTTTTGTGTTTACATATCTTGTCTATTCGTGCTCAGACTGTATCCAATGATGGACAGCTTCATTGGTGTTATCGACCGCCCAGCGCGCAGTGGCAAACCAGGCGGCAGCACATCTTGCTGTATGGCAAAGTGCCTAAATCACTAATATATGCCTACCCTATTTTTTTTTAATTGGCAACATTTATTTTGACTAAATAAGGTGTAGCCCAGTGCTGCAATTAATTTTGTAAGATAAGTATAGCGTGTGCAACACAGCCCGCCCACTGAAATGGAAATTTTTAGAAAAGAATGTGTATAAATATTTTTTTGTTTTTCTTGGAATATTGAACATTTGGAGAGCAGGGTAGGGGGTGAACCTTTCTTCGTTCTGTACAGATGTGCAGGACACCAGCATTCATTTCAGTATGAGAAGGGCATGTGGTAGTGCCTTTTTAACTTTTTGTTTAATTAAAAAAATACAGTATATTTGTTTTATGATGGTGTATAAAGACAGTTCCAACAATGCATTATAATTGTGCAAGTTTCCGTTCTGTTATAGCTGCAAACAAAAATATGTTAAAAAAAATATTAAACAACAAGTGTTTTAACATTTAGGGTTCTTCTGAGCTGGGGGTATTTTGTTTGTTCAGCCCAAGGCTTGAAATTGCAGGATCTATGAGTGATCTAGGTACGTTCATCACATGCCTTATTGCCCAATGTGCAAGGCACCGAACTGGCGTGCAGGTTTTACATCGACAACTTGCCTCGAGACACACACTGCAGTGACCCTGCAATTTTATAGTTTAAATAGACAAGTGTGCTGCAAGTTTCTCTACAAATATCAGTTTTTGTACCAAAATATTATTGTAAAAACAGTAGTTGTAACTTTTGTATTATTTCTTTCTAGGACATCTTTTATGCATGTTGTATGTGGAAAAATTTTTGAAAAATAATTTTTTCCCCTGGAGCTTTGCTTATCATTCAGAAGCCTGGCTATGCATGCAAAATGCTTAAAAAAAAATTTTCCCCTTACCAGGGGGATGAAAACTTGTTAACATAACATAAAAAATTTCCAGAATAAGGTTTTTTTATATAAAAAAACAAAATCAAAAGAATTTAAGGGGGGAAATGTTTGCCTGTTTGTATTGTCAATTTTTTTGTACAGCATTTCGCATTGATATACACAGTCAAATCACATTATTATGACCCTGCTAGAAGTGCCATCTGCAACGCGTAGCCCATGATGTGGGCTGGTGAAGCGGGTATATAATGCGACCAACAGGCTGGCTGTACACATTACGCTACCTGCTGTCGTAGGTAAGGGAAGTGATTTAACAGAGTAGCAAAAAGGTATGATGATCTGCTTTCGGGCCAAGGGGGGCAACATTTCGGAAACAGCAAAGTTTGTGAACTGTTGACGTGACTGTGGTAAAGATGTAACGTGAGTGGACGAATGGCACCATTGGGAATAACGGTCGTAGAAACGGCAGAGCTCCACGTGCCATTGATGTCCAAGGTGACCGTATACTACCACTGTGCGTGGCATCCAGACATGTGTCTATCGCAACATTTCAGTGAACCCTTCTGCGAATAGGACTTCGGAGTAGACGGAGGGTGACTGCACCCATGCTAACATAGGTGCATCAACGAAAACGACTGGAATTTGCTCGACAGTATGGCGACTGGACCGTTGCTGATTGGCGACGGATAGCCTTCTCCAACAAGTCATGTTTTCAGCTACGTAGAGATGGATGTCAGCGTGTCCGGCGAGAAACATTGGAGAACTGACAACTTGCATCCATTGCTGGACGAACAAGGCAGTGGGAACAGTGTTATGGTCTGGGGAATGCTCTCGTGGTATTCTCTAGGTCCCATCATCTATGTGGAAAGCACTCTTAGTAGATTTGATTATGAATCCATCCTCAGCGATCACGTACATCTGTACGTGCTGATTGGCTTTCCTCGGGAGGATGGGATCTTCCAGCAAGATAATGCGCCTTGCCACATGGCTAGAAGTGTCGGCACGTGGCTGGAAGGGCACGATCAAGACTTCAAGGTTCTTCCCTGGCCCCCAAACAGCCGTGATGTCAATCCAATTGAACATCTGTGGGACCACCTCGATTGTTGTGTTCGCCATCTGTCTCCTCCGCCACACGCCGTTCAACAGTTGTGAGACGCACTGCAGGCTGCATGGCTTCAGATACCCGTAGAGACCTATGTGTTCACTACCAGCTCGTCTAGCTGCTGTCCGTGCTGCAAGGGGCTGTTACTCTGGATACTAGCAGGTGGTCATAATAATGTGATTCTACTATGTAAGCTTTAAGCCCAGAAAATTTCGATTTTGAGAAATTAAGTAGCAGAATGTTGCAAGTAGTGGTATCCCAGGATCCCTGGAATAATAAGAGAAGAAAAAATACAGAAGGAAAGGCAGTCTTTATGGAAAGCAAAAGTTAAATCGCGTTGGTCTTTAGTCGTAAAGTAAAAGATATAGAGCAAGAAAATCTCAGCCCGGCCAAAATTAACACATTTGCTGCTAGATCTTGAAGCTGAAATCAAATTAACGTAAAATCTTGATCTGAGTTGGTTTTCCAAACCTTGATGTACCATTTACAGATTTACTCAATTTTTACGACCAAGTTTTCATGAAGTTGCCAAGTTTTGCTTTTTTTCCACACTTTGTATTGATGTCACCATCAAAGGATGTGATTCTTTTTTAGCCACTTTTTCTCAAGGTTAGGAAAGCAGAAGGTCCTTTGTACCACTTCTCCCAATGCATGTAATTTACTTCACTCACTGTTGGCTCTATTTTGTTCTTTGTGCCACTTCTCCCAATGTATGTCATTTACTTCACTGTTGGCTCTATTTTGTTGTGCAATGTATTTATTTAACATAATGAGCAGTTAATTTTAACCTAGTACTTGAATTATNCTGCATTTATTGTGTTGAGGGTTGCATCACTATAAGGAGATCCACTTTACTTCTACCTTAAGTAATCATATTTACACAGAAATGTAGGCACTTGTTTTTTTTAACAACCAAGATAACACATGGGAATAGCTGCTTACTAAATATTGAGCTCTGAGTGGAAGGAATGAAGTGTGTTGTTTTTTCAAGCTTCACCAGATTGAAGTTTAACAAATACGTCGTGCAACATTTTATTGCACAGAGCAGCATACGGGTTAAGCTGAACAAGCTGCATCTTAGCAAACTGACTGCCAAGTTTGTACGCAGCTTCAAAATCTTCCCGCGCATCGTCCTCTCTTCCTTCCTTGCGGTGGATGATGCCTCGCTGACACAGGGCTTGACACCCAGTCCTTCCTGAGCCGTTGCTGAGTGCGATTGCTCTGTTTACATCTGCAAGTGCTCCTGGAAAAAACAGGCATTGCATAACCTGCATTTACGTGGTATGTAAATTAGGTAATGACTTGAGTACAATGCAAATAAATATATTTTTTTGCTATTACATAGTGAGAAACTGAGGTGCATAAAAAATATAAATTAGTCGGAAAACCAATAAAAACAATTATTTCAGAAGTTGGCGGCCAGGAAAGTTGGGGGGGAAAAGATATGGAATTTACAACCACCTGGAAAAGTTGGGGAAAAAATATATTTTGTTGTAGAGTTATAAACATTTCATGCTTGTTCCCGAGTCATAATTGTAAGAGCCTGGGCTCAAATCAATGTGCTTGTTACTGTGAAGCAGTATGTTAGTTAACTGATAATTCTATAGGTTATTTATTGCTACAGTTTCATTTCTGGATTCTAACACTTCCTAAATAAGCTCTTAATTTACCTATAGTTATAAAGCAAATATTTAGGCTCTCGTAATTCATTTACTATATTCAGATTGTGATCATTCTGAGAAATACAGACATGTTCTGTGTAACAGTGGTCTGGAAAAATTCGTTTCAAATAAGAAGTAATATTTGCCCTTGTTTTGCTAGCCGATCTAATACATTAATGGAATGTAGTTTGAAAATTTGTCTTCACTAGGTTCATGAAAGCTTTTGAATGTAGTCTTTGATAAGCAATCATAAAAAAAGAAATTGCATGTATGTCTAGTACGGGATAATTTGTAATAGTAATTTAGAGAATGCTGTTTATTGCACAACTTTCGGTTTACCTTCTATATTATCCTGGAGCCTGTATGCCTGAGCTCTGTTATTGTAACAAGATGGCAGAGTAGGCGAGATGTTAATTGCTCTTGTGAATGTACCAATAGCTAGGTCTATGTCTCCAGACTCCGTAGCTTTCACACCTTCCAACTCCAGTTCCTTAGCTTGGATTGCCTCAGGAGTTTGTGGCTCACTATCTGAAATCATCGGAGTTTACAAACATTTTTAAAATGTAAATAAAGTATGGTACCAATTGTAACCATTCCATGACATTTCACTTTGACTCTTAGGAATACTTAATTATGGTTCTTGGAAAGAACTGGCATCCATTTAGGGGCACATCAAAATGAGCTTTCCAAAATAAAAATTATAACTAATGAAAGCTTGTACCGAGGTAAAACTTTAGAAACTAAAGATAGTGATTTACAAGATGGGGTGTTTCTGAATTCGAACAGTCCATTTTTTGCAAAACATACTTGAACCACTTGAAGCATATGTGCCAATACTTCAGAAGCAACTGCAGGGGTTAAATGAAAGTTCGGAGGTTAAGTTGGTCAGAATTAGATTGTATAAAAGTCTTGTTACACAGTCACATTTTGAAATAATGAAAATACAATTTGTTAGTAGAGTGGTGAATATATATATGTAGTTACAAACAGCCCCTTTGTCTTTGTGATTTTTCCCTACCCCTTTGACCTTGCGTAGCACAATCTGCCAAGGACATCACGGGCAACCAAAGGAGAGGCGGAGCAGCACGCACATGACAACACCAACACCGGCCATGATAATACTACTGGGACTGATGCCACTCCCTTCTCTGGAAAAACTAATCACTGGACATTATGCAAATACAGACGATGTTTACCAACTATACTAATATTAATTTTAAATGATCTTTGCAGTCAACTTTTAAGGTGGTGTTAGCAGTGTTAACTCAAATGAGGTTATGTTTTGCATATAAAATTACTTCAAAAGCACTGAGTTTAATTAAAATAATTGTAGTTCATAAAATAGGTGTTTCGCCATTAAGGAAATTAAACTTGTTTTAAATTTGCCCCTTCATATTTATGCAGTTTTTGCATCGTCACAATTTTGCCACGAGTGTCAGAATGACTACTTGTTCAGCTGAATACAAACTTTGTCAACAAAAACAAGGCGATACTAACCTGGGACTTGACGATGTTCAAATGTTCTATGTCATAAGCTAGGCGGAGTAGGGGGAAAAAGGAATTGGCTACCTGCACAATGTTCCATCTCTTCCTCCACCCCAAAAGTACCATCGCAGAGGAAGAAAACAGGCTCAAAGAAAGAACTGCTGTATAACTGTAAATATTTAATTGGAGACAAAGGAGACATCTGCTGTTGGGCAGAGGTGAATGGAGGGTAGAAAATATCAGTCGCTATCAGCGACAGTTATATCAGGCCACTGTTTCCTGTCTTAAAGCATTGTTCAAGGCCAAGAGCAAAAATAAGCTACTTTTACAGTTACGACTGGATTGTGTTCAATTTTCAGGGCATAATGGGCAAGGTGTAGCCTGTGGTGCGCTTACTGAATAGCACACAAACTGAAATGCATGTAGTAGTAGTTAATTATATTTTAAGATTGAACAGGTTCAAAGTTTTATAAATTAATTGTTTTAGACGAGATATTGAAATTTTTTGAAATTAATACCTAATAGCTATTTAATAATGCTACGAAGCTACTGTGAAACAAAAAGTTCTAAAAACACGAGGTACAGATCACCATTTCAGCGAGTAGGCAACAAATATGACCCAATTAAATTGTCACCTACAATACCAGCCCATATGTTAATGCCAAATTGTTCCTGGTAACTGTGGATATGGGCATGTGTTTTCCTCCACTCACACGTGAGTGTTACGAGACATCAACACGCATTCTCTTGTGAATCTCGCTCCGTCGGTAAACAGTACGACATGAGGGGAAATATGGCTTTACTGCACATTGTTGTAAACACCACCGCACGAACTGTAAATATTGTAGTTAGTCTTTTTCAACCTTCAAATGGTGCACTTTCTGTAGACGATATTTATGGAGCAGCTTATTCATTCTCCACTTATTCATGTTCCCATTGCAGACCCCATGAGCCACTTGACGGGTGATAGTAGGTGGCAGTACATGGAACCACCGCACCACCTCCTCCAGGTGCGGTGATGGTACCAAAATTGGACGGCCAGCATTTACACCTGTCACATGAAAGGCTCGGCTTTACAGTGATGATCGCTGTGACGAAACCTAAACACGCTGCATGTCCTTTTTACTAACCGTAATTGTCCCCTCTTCGCGAAGTCTCCTATGAATGGCTGTGAACGTTGAATAATGTGGCACCCATCTGTTTGGACACTTTTCCCTGTACATGCGTGCTGCAGCTCTTCTATTGCAGTGAGCAGCCGCGTACACAAGGTGAATGCTAGCCATTTATGGTCATGTAAAACAACCCATTTTGCGATACACCAACTACGCCTCTGTTAACCACTCCGCTAAACACTAGTACAGTGGTTTTAGCTGAGTTCATGACTGAACATATCACAGAACACATACTTCAAAGACCCTCCACTTGACGATGGTGTGAGATGTGTAACGGCCTACATGACAGGCAAATTATTCCTCCATATAGCATTATACCATCTCTCACCCAAACAAGTTGTTTTGCCTGCATACAAACAGTCTTTCCCTCACTAGCCTCGTATACAAGTTGGCCATGACAACTATTCCACAGAGGCGATTTACAACGTACAGATCATCTACAATCAAAACTCAAGTCGGNACAGTCTTTCCCTCACTAGCCTCGTATACAAGTTGGCCATGACAACTATTCCACAGAGGCGATTTACAACGTACAGCTCATCTACAATCAAAGCTCAAGTCGGTGTTCTTACACAAAAGAGACATTTGGTAACTGTGATATGGATATATATTGATGTCATACAATTACTGATTATTTTTTTGAAATGTTACATTATTGCATGCATTACGGAGGTGTCCTCTGTTCCTTTAATACTTATGTTTGATAATTTACAATTTGTGCAACAGTCTTGAGTCTCCAGCCATGGAAGTGGCACACATGGAGATGTAGTGTCATTTGCTATTGTTTGAGATTGATTGAAAATGACATTT